>JACEGR010008440.1:0-36968 GCA_014170235.1 Listronotus bonariensis | reverse complement strand
CCCAATGACAAAAATGATAAAAATTTAAAACCTAAAATTTAAATAAGTTTTTATAACAAAATGTCATGCATTAAAGTGGTTTTAATTTTTTCCTTTGAAAACGGTACATCGGTCAAGAAAAAGTCAGCAGATCAAATTTGTTCTAAATTCAATAGGGATTTATTTAAAAATAATTTTTTATTTTAGGAAAAAGCAGTGGCACACTATTTTTCTTGAAAAATAGTCCATATAAATATGGTACAGACATCACTGGTATTTTTTTCTAATTTTTTACATAAAAGGAAATGTCATTGGCTGCTTTAAGCAAAGTACTAAATACCAATTAAATATAGTAGTGGCAATAAGTATAGCAACTTTATAACAAAAAAATATACACTTATTTTAATGTTTTTACCTGTACAAAAATATAGCAACTTTAATTATATTTATAATTTTTATAATGGTACAAATTTTAAAAACTTACAACTGATACTTGGTGCAGTATCCCTTGTGTTTTAAACTAACCAATGCACCGTCGCAGTATGGACTCAAAGGACTCAATTAGTTTTTGAATATACAAGTCTATGGTTCCCAGGCATTTTTAAGTTCCGTAAAGAGTCCGTTAAAATTTAAGTAAGTTTTATGCCTTATTTTGTTGTTAACATGATCCCACATAATGTTCAATTGGGATTAAATCCAGCAATTGGAAAGGCCAAGGCAAAACAGCGATGTTGTGATCTTGTAACCAGTCAGTAATCAGTTTCGATTTATGCTTAGGGTCTTTGTCATGTTAAAAAACATTTCTTTCTAGCATTATTTCATTAAAATATCGTACCAATTTAATATTTAGTATATCCCTGTACATAAAGTGGTCCATATGTCCTTCTAATTAATGAAGGAGACCTACGCCAAAAGAAAAGAAACATTATCAAACCTTAATAAAACCTCCACCATTTTTCAAAGTATGTGTATAAACTTTTTGTCCAGCCTTGATCCTACAAAATGTCTTACATAAGAGGGCCCATCACCACTAAATAAATTGAATTTGAATTCATCGCAAAAACTATCCGTGTCCATTCTTCTATAGTCCAGTAAATGTATTCTTGAGGCAAAACCTAATCAGGCCATCAAGTTATTTTTTTGAGGGCGGTGGTTTTTTTGACAGTCTGATCAAAAATACCCCTGTTCACTAAACTTCATCTTATGGTTCTTGAAATTATTGTAGTCAGTACCATTTCTTTAAAGTTGGCTTTAATTTGTGTTGATGACAAAAATTTATTTTGTTTTGACATTTGAATGATGCATTTATCGGTTTTCCTTGTCGGTTTTTGGACACGTTTGGTATTTTTGTAGCTGCCGCCACTTCGATCACAGTAATTTTTCTTTTTATTCCAGAAAACACTTGATTTTTGGAGACACAAACTATTGACAATATCCACTTGCTTCTCCCCATTTTCGTAACGTGGAATTATAATTTTTTTACAGCCAATGAAACATTTTTAACATGACCCATTGTCAAAAATTAATACACGTTGGTTAATTTGGCGTTTTCAAGAAAAAAATATATAATGTTTAAGATATGGAATTTTAGATTAGTATTAATATCAACTTTTATTTGCAAAAAAATTAAAATCTTCTATGTTGCCCTTTTTGAAATATGTGGAAAAAAGTATTTTTTAATATACAAAATAATTACGGAGTTTTAACCTTCGGATGCAAAGGTTTTTATTTGCAAAATAATTTGTTTGGAACTTTTTTGAAGAATTAAAAACTTGCCTGTACTGTGTTATTGATAATAATTTATTTACCAACATAACAGAAACGAAAACATTAAATAAAATTATTCTTTATCACAATGGCGATAAAACAAACCTAAATAAAAATTATTTGTTTAAATTAAACAATCTTTAACAAAAATACAAACTCCTTAAAAGATAAACTAAAATTTAATTCCTGGAAAAACATAATTTTACAAAATAATTATATATTATTATAAATGTTGTGAATTGTATGAGGAAAGACATCTAAGTATTTTCTTTTTGTAATTTTCGAAATCATTTACGTTTATTCTAAAGTTTTTTTCAAATATTTTAAAAGAATAATATACTTATTCCGAGGCCTGCTCGGAAAAGAAACCCAGTGGTCGCTTATATTGCTCAATAAATTCTGGTACTTGCTGTTGTAGAGCGTGAATTTTGGGTGTTGGATGAATATTAATTTTTTCAATTCTAAACTAAACTCGTTAATATATATTTTATAATAATAATAATAATAATAATAATAAATCGTCTTTTATTAAGAAAACATATTTTTTACACAATACATGAAATTTACAAAAAAAAATCAAAAAATGACAGCCTAGCCAAGGCGAGATTTAGCCGCAGGAACAGCTAGTCTTACATCTAACCTTGACCAAACTGTACCCCCTACAATTAATTATATATTAACTAACCACAACCTAGAAATAAAAACAACAAAGACAAGAATATACATAAAGGCAACCAGACAAAATTTAAGTAGTATAATAATAACCATACGTAATATAACATTAATAACATTACAAGCACTACTGGGAAGCAAGCAAATAGCGCTTTAAACGGCGCTTCAATGTTTCGGGGCTCAATGCCTTCAAATCATCGGCCAGGCCATTATAAATTTGAGCCGCTCGGTAACTAAAACACTTTCTAAACAGGGCCGTCGAGTGCCTGGGGATGCTGTAGAGATCTTTGTAGCGAGTGTTTATTTGATGGGTGTCAGTTCTAGGCACCAGTCTGTTATTCAGAAACGACGGCGTACCCGATCGTACAACCTTATGGACAAATATTGTTGAATGAAGTTCAATCCTATTTGTTATATTTAGCCATTTAAGCTCCAAGAGTGCAGCCGAAATATGGTCATATTTGCGGAGTGAACAAACAAAACGACAGCAGGAGTTCTGCACCCTCTGCATTCTTCGTTTCTCGTAATTGCTAAGAAACGGACCATAGACAGGCAAACAGTAATTAAAATGGGACAACACCAAGGACTCACACAACATAGTTTTTAATTTCTTTGACAACACACTCCTATTGGCATATAAAAGCTTTAAGTTGAAAAATGCCTTACGGGTTACTGCGGTTACCTGGTCAGTAAACTTTAGTCTGTCATCCACTAAAACTCCCAAAGATTTGGCCACACTCCTCACAGGTAGTAATTTGTCATCGATTTTAACTTTAATGACATTTTCAATGTTGTGGATCTTATGACCACCAAAGAAAAGGACAAGCGACTTGCCTGGATTTAAAATTAAGTTGTGCTTTTTGGATACATCATTAATATTGGCCAATTCTTTGTTAAGTATAAATTCCCCAATATGATGTTCTTTGGGTACAAAACTATAGCTTATTTGCGTATCGTCGGCATAAGCCTGATAGGAGCAATTTTTGATCCGATTTAGAATATCTGCAGTGTAGATATTAAACAGCAATGGACCCAATATTGAGCCCTGAGGTACTCCTGAAATCACAGGTCTCAACGACGACTTTTTACCATCCAACGTCACTCCTTGGAATCGACCACAAAGGTAGGATGACAGAAGCTTGACAGCATTTGAGTCAAAACCGTAATACTTAAGCTTTGAGCACAATAACCTGTGACTAATAATTATTGTTGAGGGTGTATCCAAAACATGCGTTAACCACCTTGTTAAATGCATAAAACACCGGCACGTATTTATTTCCTAAAAGTAAAATTTTTATTTATTCAAATATATAGATTATATTAATATTTTTAATTCAATGTTTCAAGTTCTTTCATCTGTTATGAAAATATATTTTCCCTAATTTTACCTGCTGAAAGCGACTCCAAAACATCTACTTTCTTTAGAAGTTTTTCTGGCGCTATTTCCATTAAACTTCCCATGTTGATCAGCTCAAGGGACAATTTTTGAATCCATTTTCCGCCACCTCAGGATATTCACATTTAAAGCTATCAAATATCTTTGGCGTAATTCCCAAAAGAATATGAAGTTCTGGAGGGGTATGTAGTTTAGTACTGGGGTGTCTTCGTCTCCGATTATTAAAGGTAAGTTAGTGCAATTTTCTAAAATAAAGTACCTAATAATAACTTATTTAACAATTTTGGTTTAAAAATTTAATATGAAATTTTAACAGTAAAAGTATTATATTATAATAGTTAACTTATATCTCTTTGCTTTAGAAGCATCTCCCTTAGCTTCTGTTTTCCATAGTCTAAACTGATTTGAAATGTTTTTTATGGTTCTTGGGGACCCTTTATTGCTTAGCTCTTTTGCGTTTATATTACACCAAGGGCACGGGTGTGATGAGGCATTACTTTGGAGTCCAAGAAGCACTATAATCAACTTCAAATCAGCTGCAAAGATGTAGGGACATACTCCACATATTACCTGCAGATTAAGTTCTTCCAAGAGCGTTTTTACATTTTCATATGTTTCCATGAAATTTGGTCCAAGACCAATAATGAATAATTTTTATGCCTGAGTACTTATACTTTGCTTCTTGATTGCCGTTAAGAGGCAGTAGAGTCATGCAAATTTTTAACGAGCTTCCACCCCCGTCTATCCCAATTTTAATGTGGAAGTCATCTTGTAGACTTCTGGCGTTTAAAATGTACGTAACGAAGCTGGAAGATCATTACAATAGTACAAAAAATGGTGTGTGTTGATTTTTTGAACATATGATAGCAGGTAATTCTGTTAATGTAAAGAAATTATCAAGCAAGTGTGTTTTATTTAGAACCTTTTTTTCAGCGTACCTTCCACCAAATTTTTATCTACATTGCGAATATGCTTAGCAATTTTTTCCATTGCAGTTACAGATAAATTGCAGTCTTGCCTAATTTCATCAAATGTATCGACATTTAGTACTTTCGGTGTGGAAGCTTCGTTTTTATAAATTATTTTTAATTTCATGTCTTTACCTCTTTCTTTTTTAAACTAAGTGAAGTGAGCCCTTGGGAGAGTTGTTCCTCATGCAAGATCTGAGTTGCAATATTATGTTTAGTGTCTTCACCAACCAAATGAAGTGTGTTTTTATTTTAGATGTTTTATTACATTTATGAGTTTTACCTCTATGGAGTTTACAGTTGCATTTATTACAAATCTTTATAGATTTTGTCAAAGTTTTTCGTTAGCTGTAGGCCTTCCGACAGGGTTCTTTCGAATAACAAATGAAAATGGTAACAGATTTTGTGATTTTGGATTTGGGCAGGTTCTCAGTGTGGACACTTGACATATCTGGCAATTACATTTTGAATCGCGTTTTGGTCTTATTTTTAGTTTGTTATAGTCGATAATTTTCAGTAATTTTTGTGTTTTTAATTTAATGTAACAGCTTTTACATAGTACATTTGGCGTACACCAATTTTTGGAGTCGAAATCAGGTGAAAGCAGTTTCACTAAAATTTCAGTTTGAGCGCTAATATTAACTGCCCTTGGTGCTTTATTGAAACATGTATAACAAACCGTAGAACGGGCAACTTTATGATTTTTAGCTAAGCGGGGCATTTTAAGTACACAAAACAACTTCACAACATTAACACTGCACTAGGTACTAAAGCAAAACAAATACTTACTAAATAAATTCGAAAATTTAATAGCAAAAAAATAAATAAAAAATGCTCTTGACTGGAGATAAAAGTTTTATTCGGACATTCCTTATCTCGGTTTAAAATTTTTTGACGATATGGTAGAACAAAACAGATAACAAAGCAAAGTAGAAATATACATATATATTACCGGGTATTTCTCAAAAAGGGCAACATAGAAGATTTTAATTTTTTTGCAAATAAAAGTTGATATTACCACTAATCTAAAAATCCATATCTTAAACATTATATATTTTTTTCTTGAAAACGCCAAATTAACCAACGTGAATAAGAAAGCTTAATATTTTTAAATTATTTACAAGCAGTCACCTAGAATTAAAAATGCGCAATAAAAAAAAGGATATAAAAAAGTTGCTAGAATTATGTATATCCCAAAAAAAAAAAAGATTCACATACATTTTTTTAGCAATAAGAGAATATTGCCATGGGGTATACTGTATACAACTACAATTCCAAATAATACATATTATATAAACTAAAATTAAGTTCAAGTGGTATTAGCTGAAGATTTTAAGATTGTTATAATTATGGCCACTACTGTATCTAAAGTGGTTTAAAAATTAAAATATTCTTTTTTACACTTTTAACATCCTGTATCTCTAAAAGGAAGTGTTTCCAGACATATTTATATAGGAAACTAGGGCTTATTTTTGACGTAGAATATTCCATAAAAATTTGATGCATGAATGTTGGAACACTTTGTATAATGTACACCTTTTTATTGGTGGGGTAAGCAGCTATTGCATTTTAAATGTGTCAAAAAAATTATGTTATTATTTTGTTCGGATCATATCGGATTACATGTTTTTCGTTATTTGTAAATTATTTTCTTCAAAATAAAAAAAATAGCCACTTATCCTATGTTAATCTGACACTCTTGAAAATTTATGATGCATATATTTTTTTTTGTTTTTTATAATCGGCCCTGTATATGGAGCTCATATTTGGTGGAGGTACTTAACCGGGTACAAGGTATCCTCCACTATATTAATCTGCCACACTGTACTAAATCCCAAAATCTCCTCTTGTGCTCCCCTACTAATAATAATAATAATAATAATAATAATAATATATTACAGTATTTTGGTTTTTACAATATACATGTTATAACAATATAATTCTAAATAATAATAATTTATTGCACATTAATGATATATAATACTATGCACCTAGGAGACTGAACTCCTGTATGTGCATTCTCCAATCTGCTTAGTTTAATCAGTCATAAGTAATATCACAGTAACATTTAAAATAATAAATCAAATTTTTGAGAGTTTGTTGAAATAAATTCTTTACAGAAATGGCCAAACTTTTTATATTTACAATGTGTTTTATTTCTTTTGGAATTTGATTATAAATTTTGGTGCTAGATAGTTAATTGATCTAATATTAATATTGGTATTGCTACTAGGAATTGATAGTTTTTTTGTGGTTTTGGATCTTGTTTCATGAGAATGGTCAATATATTTTTTTAATTTAGAATTTTTATGAACAAAAATACATACAGAATAAACAAAAAGGGATCGAGCATTAAGGATTTCCGCAGAATATAATAATTGCGTAGAATATCTTTTCTTCCTTTTGTAAATGATTTTTAGAATATAATTTTGAATTATTTTAAGAGGATATAGAGAGTTTTTGTACAGACCTCCCCACACAATTATTCCATATCGTATTAGGGACTCCACCAAAGCTCTATATAGACAGATCAACATTTTTTTATTGAGTATTTCACGAAGAGTGTAAAATTTGTGTATCAATTTTCTGATGTTTTTTGTCAACCTTGATATATGTGGACCCCATTTTAAGTGCTTATCTATTATGATACCAAGATACTTTATGTTGTCTACCTCTTTTATCGGCAAGTCTAAATTTTCTATATTTAGTTCATTAAAATGAGGACGGTTAGCAGCTGTTAGAGAAAAGGCTATGTAGTTTGTTTTACTTTCATTTAATGTTAATTTAAAGCAATCTAACCAGTTTTTTATTAGTTTAACACCACCCATAGCCACTTCCCTTGCCTGAGCCCAGGAGTCTCCAGAGAATAAATATGCAAGTTCACATATTCTGGTCTCTACCTATCACAAACAGTTTTATTTCTAATAACAACATTACTATATACAATCATCAAATCCATTATTATTATTTGCTTACCTTACAGGACTTAAGTCATGCATAGCTCTACCATGACCCTGTAAAAATGGCGGCTCATCTTCAACCAATTCAATTTCGATATCTGCTTCACCATCCTCTTCATCTTTTGGTAAAAGACCTGTTTCCTCATCAAAGTCAGGTAGTTCACTCTTATCAATGCAACCAGAAGAAATCATCTAAAAAAAAAACATATAATTTCACACTGAATGCAATTTTTATAAAAATTATGATTATAATTTTATTGTTTTCATACCTGTTTGATTTCCCATCGTTCTGGACTAGATATTCTGGTTACCCTCTTTCGAGAGTCTTCTTCACCTTCATCTAAACTAACAGGAAGCCTAAGAACAGATGTACTGCTATGCATTGGCCTGTCTGGATTTCTATCTGTAATATCAAGAACATAAATAGTTATTCAATAAGTTCCTTAAACCTATCATTTTTTTTTTAAACATGTAAATACATAATTTTGTAAACTGTACCTTTATCTTCTCTTTCAGTTGGTGCATGTGATAATGGGTTTAGATCTTTACCAGTCAGCTGATCTACATCTTTCATTGACAGTGATACCTTTTGCCCAGTAACAGAAAGAACTTTAATCTAAAATTGTTTAAAATTATTTGGAATATTAGTATCAAAAAATTTGCAATGAAGCTTTAACAAATTTTATATCATATAAGTAAAATAAATACCTTTACTTTGTTGCCTCTTGAAACAACCTCAGATACCTGTGTTACTCTACCCTCTGCTCTTAACTGAGAAATGTGCACCAATCCTTCCCAACGTCGTCTTAATCCTTCTAGTTGTACAAAACATCCAAATGGGACAATATTTGCAACTTTGCCATTGTAAATCTAGAATTATTTTAAATTATACTAAATGTTCTTACTTAAGTATAAGTTTAATTTATAATATAACTGCAAACAAAGTCTTTCTAAGAATTAAAATTCTGTAATTTCTTGCATACCTAAATGTAAATTAAATTATTAACCAAACCATAACCTCTGCAAGTTTATAGATATTATTTCATATTTTTATTATTTGTTAAGCCTGACAAAATTTACCAATTGTTTTAAACTGCAGCTCATTGAGGTCTTAAACAGAACTATGATAATAAAATTTTAGTTTTAATACACACCTTTCCAGGCACAGGATCATCATCAAGCTCAGGACTAGTTCTATCAATTTTATTCTTTTTGTCACTACTTCTGTCCCTATCCCTCCTATTTCTACCTTTAGACACAATATCATCTCCCTATCTCTAGATCTATTTCTTTCTCTAGATCTATTTCTTTCTCTGGATCTACTTCTATGCCTGTCTCTCTTTTTATCCCTTTCTCTTTCGTGATTCCTATCACGATTTCTTTCTCTATACTTATCATGAACTCGGTCTTTTGATCTATTAAAATCTCGATCTCGTGATCTATCAGAATCTCTGGCCTTTTGCGGTCATGTGATCTTTCTCTTTTTCGGTCTTTGGATCTAGATCTATCTCTATGTCTTGAGCGGGACCTAATAAAACCAAAAATTACATAAGTACTTAGGATTTATTAATAAAAAAAAATATATATAAAAATTAAAATCTTTTTACCTATCACGTTTTTTGCCTTCTTCAAGGACTTTTTTTTGCTTGTTAGCAGAAGGTGCTTCAGCTTCAAACTGAGCCATAAGATCCGCAACAATGTCATTATCTTCATAGCTAACATCTTCTATTTTTGAAATTTTATCTTCTTCAACACCTAAAGGTTTTTGAGGCTCATTGGGCAGAGATAAGCCAGGGAACTTTTGGGCTAGTATATCTTTTTCATTATTCTTTATTTCTTCTTTTGATTGGCCTTGCTTTGGCCTCATATGCTGAATTATACGAAGTAAATTTGAAATAAAAGAATCCGGAAAATTCAGCCCCATTTTCTAACAACGCCTTTTTAAAAGAGTCTACAGTGTTATTTTTCTCAGATAAATGAATTATAAACTCCGCTGAAAATCATTAAATACATAAATACTTTTGTTACCCTAGCATAACATCATTTAAATACTGGCGATAGCTTCATAACAAGTTGTAAAAATTTAAATTGTATATCCAGTAACATAACAATAAATCTGGAGAAAGAGAATAACGATGATAATAATAAACTTACCTAAATCTTTATCGTTCATGCCCAAGTGATTTTCCAACTCGGTACATATTTTAGACACTAATGAAAGATACTCTAGTTTTTGAACCTCGTCCATTTTAAGTAATAATTAATGTAAGAAATTACTATTTTAGCTGTGAAATATTAACATACTTAAGGAAAATTTACTTCCAAACATCCAAATATATTTCAAACGTTGTCTTGTTGTGGTCTTGTCAACAAACGTTGAGGTTAGAGTTTATAGTTGTTACTTGTCATTTGTCAACAAGACTAGCTTTCCAGGAGTGCGTTCATAAATAAAATGTAAAGTAATCCTTGTACTCTGTAATGGAATCAAAATGACATTTGAAATGTATTACATTGTAAAAGCAATTTTTGAACGCTACTTAGGAAATGAAATGTAAATGTCCCTTGTAACCTGGCATGTAACGAAAAATAATTAAAGATGTTTATTTATTTATTTAAAATCTAATATAAATTACAATTTTAATATACCAAAAATCAATTAATAAACAAATTAAAACTTATTAATGCAATACATTTTTAAAAAACCTGTATGTTTGAAAAAGTTTGTAGGTATTTTGTATTTGGAGAAAAATTAGTACCTAAATAAAAAGAGCCTAAAAATGAACAAAGTTGTTCTGACAACCATAGTAGCATAGCAAAATATTTTTTGTTTGTTTTTAAAGACTTTTAAATCTAAAAATTAGAAAAATTTCGTTTGTTTCCTATTCTTTTAGGAGACAAATATGAAATGCGCAAAATCGGTAAATTGTTACCGCGCTCGTGAGCACGGTAAAGAATGTAATACAGAGTTACATTCCCAGACTATTTTGGAACGCTGTAAGACAGAAAGCAGTGTAATAAATAATACATTTAGGAACGACCTCTGTAACAGAAATGTAAGAAATGTGTACTTTGTAATGATTTATGAACGTAACCCAGTGGTGCATATAGAGCGCTCCCGAGTAGCTCAGGAGCATTTCGTTCTGCGGTTCCTAATTTAGGCGCTGTTCTGCAATTGCCTCTCAGATGCGAGGAGATTTTGTTGGCGTCATTTCAGATGAGACGAAGCGATTGGCAAATAAAGAAAGCAAATAATTATCTAGATGAAGATACATAACCTCGTTTGCTGGTATTTATTATTTTGTTTATTACTAGTGCCAATTACAAAAGCACTTACAGCAAAGAGAATGGAGAGGGGAGAGGAACAGCTGATTTACCCCCACCAATTAAGAAATGGCACACACCTGCGACTGGTGATTGTGTTCAGCGACCAAAAGAGCTCGTCAAAGTTTTATTTTATTCTTGCTTAACGTTGGTAAAAAGGACGTGCTTGGTTAAAAGTATGGATTTATTTATAATTTTTTGTTTCAGTACGCACTTTTACGTAACATTTTTGTGTCTGAATCAATACTATCAGCCAAATATCTTGCGAACTTTCACCGGTTTGATGGTTAACTTAACACAGCGGGATTACTCGTCATGCGCATGGGAGGTTGTTTTTCCGGCTTGCTATTGGCTGTTATAAATGTCAAAACTCTTGACTTTCACATGTTCAATATGGCTGATGTTTTGTGATTGTTGTGGCTGTATATTTGTTTTGTGTTTTATTCGGTTTGATTTTACGTGTGACCTGTGTTATAGATATAAATTATTGAAACAAAATTTGTGGAAATTTATGGGTTTTTTTAATAAATTATTTTTTAAATTATTTACGTTGTTTTTTTTTGAATAAAAACAAATTAACACTTTATCTAGGATTTATTTATGTAACAAAACATTATATACATTAATATTTTATATACATCCTTAAAATATATTTAATGAATATCTTGCTGGAGGTAAAAGCACAATGAACCAATAGAGGATTTCTGTGTGCGTCACTCTCTATTTAAAAAATTTGCTTGAACTGTAAAAGTCAGACAAATGATCAGTTTAAAAGTATTAATAGTGATAAAAATTATACTAAAGCGAAAAATAAAAAGGCCTAAAGCCTAAACACTTAAAAAACTTAATAACTGACCCAGTTAAGGTACAAACCAAGATATAGAGTGTGTCTACTTAAGTTCGTACCATAAGGCAAACTTATTATTAATTTTACGAACAAATTTAACCATTCGATATTAATTGTTTTCAGTGGTAGGTATATGAAATATCTTAAAAAATATAAATTTATGTTAAGAGCAAAGTACACTTATTTTTGTCAATATTGAAAATTTGTGGAAAAAAGATGTTTAGGATTAGGATTTTTTTCTGCAATAACGAGCATTTTTGAGCTTCTTTTACAAAAGTATTTTATTTCAAAATAAGTATCCAGTAATGTGGAAACTTAAATTTTCATTGTTAATTAAAACCTACAATCTTATTTATCTGCTTCCTTATACCTAAAAAACAAGTATGTAGATATCGAATAAAATGGACCAAGCACAGTGGCCTATGGAAACTGAAATCCTACTACGCTTTTTCTTAGTATAAGTAGGTAATATTAACTTATAGACTATAATACCTTTCAACTAAATAGGATCAACATAAATCTAAAATTTATTTGGTTGGTAAGTTTGAGCATGCTATTTTCATATATTTCTTAAAATTATACACTTCTTTTACATTTAGTACCATTTTTTATGCTAAATAAGTAATCTCGCAATAAAAGTTTAGTTTTTAAGAAATAATTCTATTTAGATTTTTATTTTCAGTTCTCATTTCCCTAAAATTTATACCTAAACATTTTTCCACATTAACCTATTCCAATCTAAGAAAAAAATAGTCTTCTACCAAATAGATTTTAATACACCATTAGCACTAAATTACCAATATTTAGTCATTAAAATATTAATAAATTTCAGTATAAACCACATTTTACACTTTTTATTAATGTTTTATGTATATTTACTCAATAAATCAACGTTTTTGAATATACCGCCGATTTTGACATTGGGAGTGCGTATGCGCATGCCCTGCCATCCCGCAGACCCTTTCTTCAAATTGTGCCACTTTTCGAAACGGCGATTGATCCTCTATCCTTGTCTATCTCTCTTTGACTTACAGTTGTTTGTTATATATCAGACTGAGGTTGGACTCCCTGGCGGAGCGCAATATAAGAGCCGGATATATTTTTTATTCTGTTTAAATTAATTATTTAATGGGAAGCCTTGATTGCCAAAACCCTTTTAAATAAAATTAATATTCGTGTTCCGCCAAGGAACACAAGAGAATGGCCCTCTTGCTGTAGATTTTACAGCAGTAGCTAACTATGGCAGGTTTTTCTTCGATCACAAGAATTCTTTATAAATGAAAATAGGGTAGGACAAAGACTTTCTTAGTTCCTCCTTAAATTTATTAAAAAAAAATGTGATGCGTCTTGAACTGTCCCATATAACATTTTTTGCCGGCGTTGTACATTTAATTTACTGGCATTGCCAACACTCTTTAATGGCAAGGCATTGGCAAAAGGTATCAAAAAGACGCGAAAGTGGGCAATTGGCCGTTATTAGGCCACGTGTTGCAGATAAAGTGATGGCATCCGTCATTAATAAGTTATTGGCAAAAAATGCGTTTAAGATGATGGCATCCATCATTAATAAGTTATTGGCAAAAGATAACAAAAAGACACGAAAGTGGGCAAATGCAGATACTCCCAAGCAGCAAGCTGACGTCTTATTGACGAAAATTGTCGCATATACTTTTTTTAAAAGCTAAAATGATGCGATATTTTATTTGAAAATTAAAATAGGAAAACTCCTTACTGCATGCAATTTCCTTGCAATGCAAAGTACCATCTCTCGGAACACTGTCCAACTTGAGATGCAGATTTTTACACTAGCCGAAGATATTTCTTTCAAAGCTAAGTGAGATCACCTACCGCAGACCGCTCTCGAATTATTTTTGTCTAATGGGTACGGTTTAGACGATAAAAAGCGAAGATATTGCAGAAACGTAGTAGTTTATTGTCCATTACGCCATCTATCGGTATGTCAAAAAAACTATTAAATATATATAATATTTTTTATTAACACGTCTTTAAAACTTTTAATAAAGTTTTAAACAAAATGTTTACAGCTCCTAACAGTCTACTTGAATATCTTGCCTTCGACTAGCCATCACCAATTAATCACACAACACACACTTATTAGGTAATGAATACATTTAATTATGTCTATTAAAAACTCTTTTCTTTAAAAAAGAAACTAAAAAGCTAGAAAACCACGTAGAAAACAAATGCACAAAGCGGTCACCTTCGGTCGAAATTAACGTAGCTAATTTTACCATCATTTTATTTTTATTCGCTCCAAAATACATAATAAACATTTTGTTTGACCTAATTTTTATTTGCATGATTTTTAACAATAAAATGTTATGAAAAGGCCATTTCCTTTAAATTATGTAAAAAACATAAAATAATGTTGTTTAGCTGCCATTATAAATAAAACAGATCAAAAAAATTGCTTTAATGTTAGTTAAATACCAATGTTAATAATATGGTTTAAAAAGTATGAATATGCGTTAAAGGTTTGCCTTCAAAAATCCAATATTTATTTGCCTGCAACAAAACGCGTGCTTTATTTAATCAGGATTGGTATGCCGCCATTTTTGTATGCTTGCCGGCAATTCGCCTGCATGTAAAATTTATTGGCAATTAAGTGTTTATTTAGGGTTGACTTTTTAATGCGTATAAGATGTTGGCATAATATTGCCACCAATTGCCAATGCTTTACCATCAATGCCAATATGAAAATGTACATTGCCGGCAAATAGTGTTTGCTGGGAAAGGTGTGAAGCGCCCTGGGGCAGTGAGCTTCTAGGGGCCCCTTCATACTTAAAGTGATGGGAATTTTGAAAACCTCAAAAAGAATTAAAGAGCAAAAAAAGGTCCTCATCAATACATCAGTCATGGAAATTTGTATCCATAAAAAATTTGAAAAAGGTCCTCATCAATACCTACAAAAAATTGAGAGCAAAAATAAGCCTCACATCAATAACTATTACAACTTTTTTTATAAAATTCGTTGTGGGAGCCCCTCAATTTGTGGGGCCCCGGGGCAGCTTTTTCTCTTCGCCCTGCTGCCCCCCCTGACTATATATCTTTGGGCAACACATTTTGAATCTCTGCTTACTCACAGACGTGTAATATCTCTTTACGGAGATTTGGCATTTCTGGTATATCCGGGTGATCGTGGAAAGAGGGGGGTGGGCTTAAAATACATTGTAATCGCTTTTTATCTACACATATCGCATCAGTGGTGTACCAGTGGAAATCTGGCGTGGACGAAGTTGCATTTGCGAGGGCCTTTAGGTGACAAAATTAAAAAACTTATTCCAAAAATAACCTTTAGGGGCAAAAAGAGCTTTACTTTAACAGTTACTCCATGTGTTTCTTAATGATTGTGTGTATCTCCTGTAACAAATCGACTTCCAAGTGTAGGTTTTCCATTATTGTATCGCATATACTTAAATATTATTTTAATTCATTTTATCTACATTAACCACATTTCTCAGGAGGGGAGGGTGATAACCCCCGGGTCACCCCTCGATTTCAACGGTGCTATATTATATTACCAAATGTTTATTTTATTTATTATCATTACTTTTACAAACTTCCTAAAGTGGTTTTTGTTTTTATTTTTTTTTTAAAACTTTGCTAGCTGCTTGCAAGATACTTCAAAATTTAATTTATCACATAACTTTTAATATTTCGATCCTTATTCGGTTCTTTTTGTCTGTCCAAAAATTTGATGTTAAATTAAAAATCCTTTCAGGATATTAACCGGAATCGATAACTTTTTTCCCGTTGTCACCTTTATCGCTTAAAGTTTAAAAATACAATTTGTTTTTTTTCATCAAAACTTTGGCTTTTTCCTTTCAGCACCGTTTGACCGGTAGAAATTATTGTTTGTCCGGGAGCCGAAAAAATGTGTGCTGAAACCGGGAAAGGTAGCAAACCTATAAGTTTTGATGTAGTCTAAATATTAAATACAGGGTGTTTAAAAATTACCACATAAATATTTTTAAGACTACAGCCTTTGTAAGTTAAGGCCCAAAAAAGTTTTAATAAAAAGTTTTTTTTATCCGGAACACAATTATTTGTTCAAGTAATTTTCAAATTTTCTAGAAATATGCGGCAACTCCGATTCTGATAAAATTTGGTATACGAATATGCTTTTGGGGCGTTGAAGAATTTTGCGGAAACGTTTTGTTCTCGAGATATTCATCAAAAGAAATTTAAACTTATCCTTTTTTACTATATTCTCCTTCAATATTTGCTTTTTTATCTTTTAAAGCCCTGTTATTCTTACGTTTTTTAAATTATTTTTGCATTTAATTGCGTAGCTTTACTTGCCCGCAACCATAAATACGCATAGGGCATCATGGTACACTGTGAATAAAATGATTCAAAGTAAAGCTATGCAATTTAATGCAAAAATAATGTAAAATACGGGGTTTTAAAAGGTAAATATCAAATATTGTGTGCCACAGCTTTAAATCAAGAATTGTGTGCGAAAAGAATAGGGAATATAGTAAAAATAGGATTAGTTTAAATTTCTTATGTTGAATATCTCGAAAACAAAACGTTTCCGCCAAAAAATCTGCAGCGCCCCAAAAACCCTTCGTATACAAAATTTTATCAAAATCGCAGTTGCCGCAACTTTTAGAAAATTACCAAATTATAGTTTGTCGCCAGTACTTTAAACAGTGTTTAATAATAATTATTTGAACTTTAGTGGTATCGTATGTGTATGTCCCTATTAATTAGCAAATAACCACAATTTCTAGTACGCGTTATAAAAAAAAATAGATAATAAAACTCACTTTGACATATCTATTTTTGACATTGATATGCCGTAAAAATTGTTGTTTTTTGCGATTTTTCATTGATTCATTATTTCATTTTATTAATTTTATAAAAATGGTTACAATATGCACCAAGAAGTTTTGTCAGCCGACTCTTCAAGACAGGATTTTGGCTAATCTGAGAAAAAAGAAAGAAAAAGAGGTAAGAGTTTTTAAAGTTATGAAAAGAATAACAATTCGAAATATCTACTGTAAGCTAGACCCAGTGTTTATTTGATTAGTTACCATGCACTACGATAAAATCGGAAGTCCACACAAATCCATTTGCAAATTATATTTTCCGTTTCTAGTGTTTTAGTTAAAAAGCAAATATAAGCATCTACACGTGGATTTGACGATCAAAACGCAGTTTTTGATAAATCACAATTTTAGGAGTACTTACGGAGTACCTATTTCACAATTTTTACTTCGTGTTTTATTGTTTATGTTTAAATAGTCATTTATAATCGAAATATAATATATCATATTATAACTATACAGGATGTTTCACAACTTATCCGACAAACTTTAAGGACAAATTCAACAATAAATAATATGAAAAAACTTCATATAAACATACCTATGTCCTAAATGTCTTGAATTTTTGAACTACAGGGTATTAAAAAATTTAAAAGAAAAAATGGTACGTTATTGCATTTTTCTAAAATAAAATAAAATGATTTTGAAATTCCCATTTAGTTTGACACAAATTTGATCTCTTGACTTTTCGCGTAAATAAATAAAACCATTTCTCGACATGGTCAAATTCCTACTTTAGTATTTTTTACTGTACCATTTTGATACCGTAATTCGCAAAGCCGCTAACTCCATAATTACAAATTTTACAGGAGATACAAAAATAGTTTTTGAAAGTGTATTAAAATAATTTATTACTGGTTTTTTAACCAAGGCTGCAGGACAACTTTCGTCCAGGCTCGTCGGCGGCAAGCATCTGGCGTGTGATAAGTGTTGTTGTTCCCTAGGGTAGTCCCCAGCTTAGTGTATGCCTGTGGGCTGGTATGACTGCCGTTGGCAGCCTCAAAACATAATTCTTCTCGGGTCGTGACTATTTCGCAGTGGGCATGATGTTTGGCCTCACGATGGTATGTGTAGAACCAGTAACTAGTACCATCTCACATTCTCTACCGCATACTTCAGGTACTACCAAGCTGGAGCCATTGTTCTGTCAACCGCATACCCCTTACTTGTTGTTGTTGATGGTTCTTGGTAACACTTAGCCGGAGTCCCCGTCCCTTGACCTGGAGCGAGTCTTCTGCACTTACTGGAAGCGGCCTGAAAGCTGGAAGCAATTACCTCAGCGTATGCCCCCTTACCGCACCTCCAACAACGAATGATATTTCTTCCCCTCAACAGCGTAACGGCTCTGGTGTCTTTTTCGGTTTGTTGACCACGTATGATTTCTTGCAACCCTGTGTCACTCTGGTCAAATTATTATTTGGATTGCCATCTTTTGGTGGATAATTTGTTTTTCCAAGTCTTGCCTGAGTTCTGGATGTCCGCTTTGCTGTTTCAAACTGAAGTGCGTAAGCAAGAGCTTTCAGAAATTTTCTTAAGCTTGGCCATTCTTAATGCTTGACTCATATCTGGATCACGTAGACCTTCAATAAAACTGCCAACAGCTAGTTCTTGCTTAATTTCTTCCGGGTAACGATGGATACGTTAAAATTAACTAGGACGTACAATGTCCGCTTGCGTACTCTTGAAGACTTTCATTGTACTTCTGTCTTCGTCCTTGTAACTGCTGCCTTATAAACTTCTTGCAGATGGGTTTCGCCGTACCTCATCTCCAGGAACATGACAATCTGATTCATAGTCAGACTGCTTTTCATCGGGGATGTTTCTAACACCTCCATAGCTTCTCCTCGAAGAGCAAGCACCGAAAGCTCGAGCCTTTTTCTGGTGGGCTCCAATTATTGCCGTTGGTAGCAGCCTCGAGTTGTCGAAGGTATGTAACCCACGGTACCTTTTCCATCGAAAGTTGGTGGTTTCATAACAGTAGTTGAATTACCACTTTCTGCAACGACACCAGTATTAGCTATTTTTTTATCTGTCGCTGTACTTCTTGTTGAATGTGACTTTGAAGTTGATAAACTTTATCTTCAACCGACCGTTGTATTTCTTGCATATCTTCTTTAACATCTTCCTTTGTAGTTTTTAGTTCCAGGTAACATTTCTTGCCTCATTTCAAATGCCTGACTTTTTTGTTGGAATTCTCCCTTTAGAAGGTGTTCTCTTGAATCTTTACCATCTCCTCTCTTTGAGCTCATGCTTCACATTTGTTCTTGCTTGGCTTTTTTTCTTTTATGTCTTTTTGAATTTTTCTCCATTTGTCGTCTTGTTTCTTCTTGACTTTAATTTGAATTTCCTGGGCTTCATTTCTATTTGACTTGGTTCTTCATTTCTTTCTTGACTTTTCTTCATTTCTTCCTGACTTCTCTTGTCATTTCCTCTTGATTAGCCTTTTTATTTCTTCTCTCTTTTGAGGTCTTCTTTAGGGATTCTTGACTGCTCTTCAGGTCTTCTTGGCTGGTCTTCATTGCTTTTAGATCTTCTTTCAGGGATTCTTGACTGATCTTCATGTGTCTTCTTTCAGGTTTTCTTGGCTTTGGTCTTCATTGCTTTTAGATCTTCTTTCAGGGATTCTTGACTGATCTTCATGTCTTCTTTCAGGGATCTGCTTGACTCGTCTGCATTGCCTTCTTGTAGGTCTTTAACTTTGCTTGGGAGTTCTTTGGCTCGTCTTCATTTCTTTTAAGATCTTCTTTTTAAGTCTTCTTGTTTTTCCATCATAAGCTTAATAAGTGCACTAATTTCCTCCATCGCTTATCAGTTTGCTTCTCTGTGTCTCATACTGGCATTTCAAATTTTCTGTGCTTGACTACTTCGGCTTCCTCGGGTAATCTACTGTTCCAGCTTCTGACACCAAGTGTTCCAAAACACCTCGTATAAAAACACGTGCCTTCGTTTTTATACCTTTATTAACAATGTAACGTAACTGTGGTTACAATAACGGCAAAATCTTAAATTGTCACTGTTCCCGAAGTTTACAGCACAAAAGTCGAATCGGTACTAACTGAACGGAGGTTTCCCGTCGCCCTTTTATAGTATGGTGGAAGAGTAAAGAATGATCTAGAATATTCGAAATATCGTGAATATGGTACAGGATGGCAGTTATTGGATGCGTTAAATAACGACGTTAATATGTGTTCAGTACACTAATTAAATGACCAAATTTTAATAATTTGTGCCAAAATTTTTATTCTCGTTAAGTTTATGTAATTAAACGTCAGGTACAGCTGATTGATGACGTGCATCGGAAATTGTTTTGAATTTTCTATATTTGAAATAAAAATATCGTAGAAATTCTATATAGTTTATATTTTATAATAATTTTTGTGAGTTACCTGTTTTTTTTTATTAAAAATTAAACACTAATTTGGAGTTGGCCATTTCTACTTTATGAACTTTGTATTTTCCAGATTTTATTAAATAAATTGCAAAAGTTCACTTTAAACACGCTGCAACCATGTAGGTATACGCTATGTGCCATTATAGCCTGCTGCGATTGAAAAAGATTGAAAGTTAAGCTATGCCATTTAATGCAAGTAGAAAAACTGGGTTGTAAAACCCGAAAATTAGATATTGTGTGCCACTTTAGCTTTAAACCCAGAACTGTGTTTAAAAAGAAGTAAAAATATGATTACATTAAATTTCAACTTAAATGATGGATACCTCAAAAACAAAACAAAACGAAAAAAATATATTTTAGATTCGTTTTCAGTACCCTAAAAAATCCTCGTATACTAAATTTGGTCAAATCAGAGTTGTCGCAACTTTCTAGAAAATTTCCTTATGTTGGCTCACTTTATCGCCCCTATGATTTACAACCTCACCTTTCCAGACACCTAGTATATTATAAATATTATTTGTTAAAATCACAAATGGTTTGCATAGTTTAAGAAAAATTTAATAAACATTTAAGACCGTTGCAAAAAGCATAAACACACCTTTATGAAATAAGCTAACTAGCGGAGTTAGCCGGGTCAATTCCGATGCACCTGGAGTTGTCCGATTTTCCGATGGTCAATAGTAAGCAAATTGGTAGTAGAATAGTAAACATTTTAGAGATGTTTTTTTAAAGTCGTGAGAAATTAGACAAAGTATCGGTAAATACCAAAAACTCATTTTGAAGAAAAAGTTGGAGTTAGCCGATTTGCGAATTACGGTATCGATTTGATATTATCGATACGAAATGACCATGCCGAGAAATGATTTTTATCTATTTCCGCAAAAACCGTGCATAAAAGAAAAAGTCAAGGGATCAAATTTGTTCCAAACTAAATGGGAATTTAAAAAATAATGTTTATTTCAGAAAAATGCAGTAGCCCATCATTTGTTTATTAAAAAGTATTTAACTTAAACCTCTCGTGGACGACACTTGAAAAAATTTAGGAATATGAGGCGTCTCCCAAATTTTTTTAAAAATATCTAAATTGGTATTAAACTTATTATAAAAAAAAATATAAAATTTTTTAACAACTTGTAGTTCAAAAAACTAAGACGTTTAGGACATAATATGTTCATATAAAGTTTTTTCATATTTTTTATTGTAGAATTAACTCTTAAGATTTGTCGGATAATTTGTAAAACACCCTGTATAAATTAAACAATATTTGATTAAACAACTTTTCAAAATAAAAAACGTACATTAAAAGTTGTGGGTTATTCTAAAAATTGTGATTTAGAAAAAAATGCGTTTTTATTTGGAGCTCCTTCTTGTTTTTTATGTTTTCATTTAACTCATATTATTATAATGCTTTATTGTGTATTTCCGGGTTCAAATTTTTTTCAAAAATGTTTGGTAATTGTCTCGGAAGCTGCGCCAACGTCGATTTTGACCAGTATACAGGTGTTTTTGGGCTGATCGAATCTGAAAAAAATAAGTCAGAAGCATTTGGTTTTCGAATACATTATCAAACTTGAAAATTTACGTAATCTTATTTTCACTTTATTCCCCTTCTTTTACACATATTTTTGATATAAAGTAAAGTGGCATAAAATTTATTTATCGTCTTTTAATTTTCAATTTTCTATATATTTTATACCGTTCTTTAAATAAAAGGCAAAGGTTCACTTTAAAAACGCCGCAACCATGTAAACAAAGTGCCGCCAAGCCTGCTGCGATTCTAGGTTTTTGCAATTTATTTTAAAAAAAAGGAAAAATACATAGGATAACTGGGTTTAAAAAGGTTAAAATCAAATATTGTATGACACTTTGGGTTTAAATTAAAATTGTTTGCAAAAAGAAGAAGGATTATGGTAAAAAACAGGTTAGTTTAATTTCCATGTTTGATGATCTATATCTGGAAAACGAAACGTTTTAAGTTCATGACCAGCGCGCAAAAAATCTTCATAGAAGGTTTCTAGTCCAAAAATTACTTCATAGTAGAGGAGCCCACGAGGCTAAATGGGGATTTACTCGAGCGTCATAGAGACCTATTGGGTTGCAAAGCTTCGATGATAAGAAGAAAAAATGCTATATAGTGTATACCTTTTCATCAGTAAGGAAAGCGGCTATAGATTTTTAAATATGTCAAAAAAATACTGGTATTATCTTGGCTTATGATAACCGTTCGGATCGTATCGGATTATATAATGTATATTATATAATAAGTATATTTCTAGTTATCCTTAAATTATTCTCTTCAAAATAAAAAAATAGCCACGGTCGTGAAAGTCAAAATGACGTGTTTTTACAACTTTATTGTAGTCCTTTGCTTTCTTTACGTCACTCTCAAATTGTCAGATTAGTCAAATATACCCTGCTTACCATTAACATGTAATTAACTTACCCTATCTTAATCTGACGCCCTCGAAAATTTTTGATAGTTATATTTTTGTTTTTTACTATCGGCCCTGTATACGGGGCTCATATTGGGTGGAGATACTTAACCGGGTAGAAGAGATCCTTCGGTATATTAATCTGCCGCGCTGTAGAAAATTCAGAAATCCCCTCTTGGGCTCCCCCTACCACCAGAAAAAGAAAAAATGTTATGTTTTAAAAGTATAATTTATTATTTTATTCTGTTAGGGATCGAATAGGGGAAGGAAGGCGCGCACCTCGTGGCGTTGTCCGGATACATAGGACTTCTTCGTAATTTTTCAAAGTTGGGGTCTGAAAGCCGTAGTAAATATTATCCGATTTTAACGAAAATGGTCTCATTTGATACAGGAGTGTGTAAAACGCAAGAGATTCTGTAACAAACCGCACTCTTTAAACTTGAAATATTTATACAGTGTGTCCACATGTGTTATGTTATTTAGCTGATCCAGTATAATTAAAGGTTTATGCACACTAGGCGCTCAGGTCTCGGCATGTTTACGGTCCGGTCTTACATTGATTTAAATGTTATTCACTCGGTTATTCATTTAAAAAGCATGTAAAACATGTGACTGGACCGTGAGCGTATACCAAGACCTGAGCGCCTAGTGTGCCCTTCTCTACGTGACCTGAGTCCCACGAGCATATGAGAGTTTTAATATTCATGGAAAGGCTGTCAACAAAAAAAAAAAAAGGAAAGACATTTTTAACAATGCTAGTTTACTCGTTTTGCAGCCAACTCAGAAAACATGCAAATTTAAAAATTATTATGTCCAAAACTACGTTATATTTTATTTAAAGTATACCGGGTGATAACGAAATTACTACTCAGCAATTTATTTTCTTCAGTTTAACCGTATAGTTTTCAAATTAAGATATGGTATATGTATCACCGGATGCCAATTTTAAATATAATAGCAGCTGTGTATTACTTCCGGTTTAAACGGAACTGATATAAACTTTGGTACTTTAAATTGACATCCTGTATATTTTTGGGATTTAAATTCTACAGGTCATTCCTGATGTAAAGCCTTAAATATATCCATAACCTAACTTTTTTGGTTTTAGAAAAAAATGGCGTTTAAAGATGACCAAACGACCGCACAATGTGTAGTTTAATGGGAAAACAAATGAAAATTACAAAATTGTAAAATCCTTAAAATAGTTCTTTTAAAAGACCCTACCTTTAAACGCCATTATAATACCATTTCCTATTTAACCGGAAGTGCTGTAAAATTTGAACTTCTAGATATGATAACCCTAATAGTTTCAGTGAAACACCCTATATGTATATTCATATATATATATAGTTTTACGAGATTTTCCACGTATAAAAAGGTCCATAATTATTTTTTAGTTATAGAGGTGCAGCTACGTTAAAAAGGTCAAATGACAACCAATATCCATGAAACCGTTTATTATGAAGTCTTTCGGAACTTTTCAAACTCCGTTTTCCCTAAAAATAAAAGAGATAGGTTATGGGTATACTGGAAGTTTTATGTCATGAATGACTTATAATATGACAGTATAACCTCCCAAATTTTAAAAGGTATACTATTTTACTAAAGGAAATAAAATGCTGGATAGTAATTTCGTTGTCACCCGGTATACCATCATACATCGTTAAAAGATTATAAAAGGCCGTTTTTTACAAAATGTTATAGCCAACTATGGTTTTTATTTTTAAAATGCAAGTAGCTTAAAAACGGACTCCTACATTAAATACCTATCGGATAACACCTTTCTATTAGAAGAATTTAATTTACTGGCATTGCCAACACTCTTTAATGGCAAGGCATTGGCAAAAAGGTATCAAAAAGACGCGAAAGTGGGCAATTGGCCGTTGATTAGGCCACGTGTTGCAGATAAAGTGATGGCATCCGTCATTAATAAGTTATTGGCAAAAAAATGCGTTTAAGATGATGGCATCATCATTAATGAGTTATTAGCAAAGATAACAAAGGACACGAAAGTGGGCAAATGCAGATACTCCCAAGCAGCAAGCTGACGTCTTATTGACGAAAATTGTCGCATATACTTTTTTAAAAGCTAAAATGATGCGATATTTTATTTGAAAATTAAAATAGGAAAAAACTCCTTACTGCATGCAATTTCCTTGCAATGCAAAGTACCATCTCTCGGAACACTGTCCAACTTGGAGATGCAGATTTTACACTAGCCGAAGATATTTCTTTCAAAGCTAAGTGAGATCACCTACCGCAGACCGCTCTCGAATTATTTTTGTCTAATGGGTACGGTTTAGACGATAAAAAGCGAAGATATTGCAGAAACGTAGTAGTTTATTGTCCATTACGCCATCTATCGGTATGTCAAAAAAACTATTAAATATATATAATATTTTTATTAACACGTCTTTAAAACTTTTAATAAAGTTTTAAACAAAATGTTTACAGCTCCTAACAGTCTACTTGAATATCTTGCCTTCTCGACTAGCCATCACCAATTAATCACACACACACACTTATTAGGTAATGAATACATTTAATTATGTCTATTAAAAAACTCTTTTCTTTAAAAAAAGAAACTAAAAAGCTAGAAAACCACGTAGAAAACAAATGCACAAAGCGGTCACCTTCGGTCGAAATTAACGTAGCTAATTTTACCATCATTTTATTTTTATTCGCTCCAAAATACATAATAAACATTTGTTTGACCTAATTTTTATTTGCATGATTTTAACAATAAAATGTTATGAAAAGGCCATTTCCTTTAAATTATGTAAAAAACATAAAATAATGTTGTTTAGCTGCCATTATAAATAAAACAGATCAAAAAAATTGCTTTAATGTTAGTTAAATACCAATGTTAATAATATGGTTTAAAAAGTATGAATATGCGTTGAAGGTTTGCCTTCAAAAATCCAATATTTATTTGCCTGCAACAAAAACGCGTGCTTTATTTAATCAGGATTGGTATGCCGCCATTTTTGTATGCTTGCCGGCAATTCGCCTGCATGTAAAATTTATTGGCAATTAAGTGTTTATTTAGGGTTGACTTTTTAATGCGTATAAGATGTTGGCATAATATTGCCACCAATTGCCAATGCTTTACCATCAATGCCAATATGAAAAATGTACATTGCCAGCAAATAGTGTTTGCCGAAGGAAAACAGATTTTCGGAAAAGTTTTTTAAATACCTAGTAAAAGCCATGACATCTTTGGACAGAGACAAAAAGTGATTTTTAAATAAAGCTCTAAAATGCCAATTTTTCCCCTCATTTAATCCTCTCTCATGTGAGCTGTAGCGGTTTCACGAGATATCTCTGAACTCAAAAATCGACAAAAAGAAAAACTCACCCTGTATATACTATGTGACTGGTACCGGTGGTGGTCAATGGCATTTTTAGAGTATAGAAGAATTTTTTCAAAAAATGAAAGAAAGAAGAGAGCAAGGAGGTCCAAAAGGTCCTATCTGGGACATTAGTTCCAAATTCTACTTTTAAAAATTTACATATTGAAATTGAAAAGAAACATGAAAATGATAATTCCATTTTATCTGTTAACAAAAAAAGAAATTCTAAAATAAGGGTAAGTTATTTGTTATTTTCTTTTAAGACTGCACCCATAATTCCAATTTGTTATATCATACAGGGTCTCTGAAGAGTCTGTAGAAAATGCTATAGTCGAAAAGTTGAACGTTTGCGAGATAGGGAGTGCCAAAGTTTTCATGTTATTTTAGTTATATTTATATATATTTTTTAATTATTAGAATTTTTACATATAAATTTGGGTATTAGGGGGTTTTCAGGATGGTGAATTAAAAATCTGTCTCGTCTTTTTGTTGTAAAATGTAGTGGGAACCAGCTGGAGTCCTTGGCTTCAGTAGTCGAAAAGTTGAACGTTTCGCAGAGATAGGGGGTGACAAAGTTTTCATGTTATTTTAGTTATATTTATATATCTTTTTTAAATATTAAGAATTTTTACATATAAATTTAGGTATTAGGGGGTTTTTAGGATGGCGAATCAAAAATCTGATTGCCTTTTTGTTGTTAAATGTAGTGGAGTAGTGGGAGCCTGGAGCCTGCTGGAGTCCTTAGTTTATAGTCTGAAAAGTTAAACGTTTTCGAGATAAAGGGTGTCAAAGTTTTCATGGTACTTTGATTATATTTATATGTCTTTTTAAATATTATGAATTTTTTACATATAAATTGAGGTATTAGGGGTTTTTAGGATGGTGAATTAAACTCTGTTCGTCTTTTGTTGTAAAATGTAGTGGGAGCCAGCTGGAGTCCTTGGCTTATAGTCGAAAAGTTAAACGTTTGCGAGATAGGGGGCGTCAAAGTTTTCATGTTATTTTAGTTATACAGGGTGGCCCACCATATTCGACACGGTCTGTAGCTGGATAACCATGGGGTTTTAAAAAAGTAAATACTATGAAACATATACAGGTCGGATAAGACCACAGTATAAAATTATTTTTAATCTATACTGGGTGTCTCAAAAAATTATGACGTATCAAAGTTATATTTTTTTAAAATAGAACACCTATATTCATAACGGTTTTTAGATTCTACTTTAAAAAATAACTCAAGTTTGTTTATAGTACTAAGTGTCTAATTTTATTTGTTTATGTGATATTTGATTTTTTTGAAAAATGCAGGAGTAAAATTAAATTGATTTTACTTTAACACTTTTAACACTTTATGTCTACGGATGGACTTTACAATAGGACCAATTGACCAAAAATTTAAATGTCTAAGAAAGTCGTGTATGGCAACTGCTTTTGCTTCTTAAAAAAAAAAGATGCACGATGGGAAATTTGTTTTGTTTAATACAGGGGCTACAAAAACTACAAAAATGTGAAAATGGACCAAGACAAAACTATCTTTATTTTTAATAATTCAGCAAAATGCTAATAAAAAAAAGGTTTTTAGAATTAAATTAGGATCTCATATCTAAAATTTCACATAAAATAAACCAAATTTTGTTTTTATTGTTATATTTTTTAAAATAATGTTTTACACCTTTTTTACGTAATTTACCTAGTTTTAATAGAATACAATAATTAATGCCAGTTTTTCAAATATATTTAAATGCAAAAATGTAAAAGCAGGTAAATTAGGTAAAAAGGTGTAAAACATGATTAAACAAAAATGTGGCATTAAAAACAAAATTTGGTTTATTTTATGTGAAATTTTAGATATTTCATTCAATTCTAAAAACCTTTTTTGTTTAAC
The DNA here is from genome assembly GCA_014170235.1 of Listronotus bonariensis. NCBI lineage: Eukaryota > Metazoa > Arthropoda > Insecta > Coleoptera > Curculionidae > Listronotus > Listronotus bonariensis. The sequence continues at coordinate 9,144 of JACEGR010008440.1, read as the reverse complement.
ACATTGCTGAATATTTAAAAATAAAGGTAGTTTTGTCCTGATCCACTTTCACATTTTTGTAGTTTTTGGAGCCCCTGTACAAAAACAAAAACAAAATAATTTTCTCAACGTAATTATTGTTTTTTTAAGAAACAAAAGCAGTTGTCATACACGACTTTCTTAAACATTTAAATGTTTGGTCCATTTGTCCTATTGTAAAGTCCATCCGTTGACATACTGTATAAATTTAGGTATTAGGGGTTTTTAGGATGGTGAATTTAAATCTGTTCGTCTTTTTGATATAAAATGTAGTGGGAGTCAGCTGGAGTCCTTGGCTTATGTTTAAAAATACCATAACATTTTTGTATTTTTCTCTTTTTCCGTTATCAATAATTTTTTGTTTGGTTTGGTAAACTGTTATTCTTTAAGTTTTCGTTCTTAATTTTTTGCATTTCTTTAGCAACAATACATCCCCGATAATTAGCAGGATGATTGCCGCCACAGTGGATGCATTTTGTTTCAAAATTTTGGGGCTTATCACATTTTTTAGTAAGGTGTTGTCCTACGCACTTAACGCATATTGGTTCTCTGGCACAATATTTCCAAGTATGCCCGTAAGCTTAACATCTTTTACATTGTAGCACTAACTTACTGCTTTTAATGGGCTGAATTTCGACTTTTGATCTGAGAATATCTGTTATCCCCCCTTTGTTTATATCCTCATCTTCTCTGAACGTAAACATAAACATATCCAATGGCTGTTTGGTTTTTCATTTAAGTTTATTGACTGCATTCAAAGCTTTAAAGTTTATTTTTTGTAATCCTTCTATGATTTTTTGTGGGTGACAAGAGCGATGTAGCTTATTAACCATGATTTTAATTGGTCTATTTTATTTGTTTTCCTAGGAGTGATATTTAATATTTTTCTCATTTAAAGCTGTAAATAAGTTTCTATACTTGTCGCTCTCCAGTACATTTATTTTAAGTATTTTACTATTAACAATTTTTGTTGTGAAATTATTTACCTTCGTTCAAAGAAAATTATAAAAGTCATCATATTTTTTAACGCCCTCCACTACCACAGGTGGAGACAATGTGGCTTTAAATGATTTTTCCCCTTCAGGGACAGGCTTGGGTGGAGAAAGAGAAGTGTCAATTTTTCGTTTTTTATTATTTCTTGACTTAACTTTAATCCACTCTGTCTCTTTAGCCAGTTCTTTATCATCTGTCTGATATTCGGTTACTTTATTTTTTTCTAAATCTGTCAGGTTCATTTTTTGTAGTTAATCCTGTGAGTTGCTGTTTTAATTGGGCTAGTTCTTTTTCAAAAACAGTTACTTTATTGCACATTGCATCTCTGTTACTCTCAGCAATTTTCCAACCATTGTATAAAATTTGTTCATTTTGTGACCTCGGACAGTTTTATTAGAAAAGCGCTTGGACTAAACGGGTTTCATTTTGGTTAGCTGGCGAAAATTCGTTTTTTTATTTAAATAAACTTGTTAAAATAGAATTCGAATTCGATAACTTAACGACCATCGTTCGGCCCGACGGATATCAATCGCGGTAAAAAATAGGCTTATCTTTACGGATTTGATAAGGGAGCTTAAATCGGACACTACTACCAACGATCTATTTTGATAAAACAGAGGTATATGATAAACTGTGCTTGGGGAAAACCCGTTTAACCGGAGAAATTAAGAACACAATAAGAAACAAGTAGGGTAAGGTTTTTACTTGAATATATTTATTTATTATTATTGTAGGAGGGTGAAAATAATAAACACTCATCTATTATTGAACAACAATTTTTATTATTGGAGGAGTTTGCATGCATTCGCTGGCACATTCGTGATGGTGCGTCCGTTTGACATATTTCCCATAGTGCATAACAGGATTAGAACACCTATTCTTTATCATATCATATCAAAAGTACTGCAGGTAGCGCCTTCTACATTTAACAACAAAAACAGGTTTCGACGCTTACCTTAAAGAGTACAGATATGTATAAACAAATTCACAGGACTCTTACTGTTTGGAATAATAATTTAGGTCATCAAAGGTAATTTTCAAATATATGGGGCTCGCCATAAAGAAGTAGGACAAATTCTTGTAAATTGGTGCAGTACAACTCCCTCCAAAGTTGCTGAAAAATTTGGCCTAATGTTTTAAATTTATAGATTATTTATATTTTTAGTCACACAATTCTGTAACCAGCAAGGAAAGTACAAATTCATCATTAAATTGTTTAAAACAAAATGCCAAAGAAAACGAAGACAGTTCAGTTACATTAATAAGGGTATGTAATTTAACAAACGTGCATGTAAATGTTGTAGCAGCAAATTGTTTTAACTTTTATTGTATTTTGTAGTCTGGAGGAAGAAGTCGTACATCATCAATATTATCTGGAACCAGTACCTTAGATGAACTGATTGAATTAAGAGATCTTTTGCACAAATCATCTTATGTTCCAAAACAGGTAGTTACTGTCTTTCCTTGTCATTTTTTTTTCTTTGAAATTTTGAGGTGTTACCTTAACCAGAAATGCTATTTAGTAAATCAAAGAAGCTTTCATTATCTCATAATTTTTTGCCGGCGTTGTACATTTTAATTTACTGGCATTGCCAACACTCTTTAATGGACAAGGCATTGGCAAAAAGGTATCAAAAAGACACGAAAGTGGAGCAATTGGCCGTTATTAGGCCACGTGTTGCAGATAATGTGATGGCATCCGTCATCAATAATTTATGATGAAAAAATGCGTTTAGGATGATGGCATCCATCATTAATAAGTTATGCCAAAAATGCGTTTAGGATGATGGCATCCATCATTAATTAAGTTATTGGCAAAAAAATGCGTTTAGGATAATGGCATTTATCATTAAATAAGTATTGCAAGTTTTATAAGTTGAATGTCCCAAAGTTAAATAACATATTTAGAATTTTGTAATCGAAAAAAATTAGAAAAAAAGGCAGGAAAACTTTATCAATAAAAAATTACATAATATAAATTTTTATACCGTAACAATAAACCAAAAATAAAAATAAAAGTATGTAATAAAATTTAAAAAAGATAGTAAATCAAAGAAAACACTTTAAAATAGTAAGTATTTAAGGGACACTTACACTCAATTTTCAGATCCAAAACATAGGGAGAAATATTTTAAAGGAGTTAAATGTCAAAAAAAAACTATTAAATATATATAATTTTTTTTATTAACACGTCTTTAAAACTTTTAATAAGGCAACTCCCTGATTTCATATAATTTTTTTAGGTAACTACAAATTTAAAAGGTTTTAAACAAAATGTTTACAGCTCCTAACAGTCTACTTGAATAACCCGCCTTCTTGACTAGCCATCACCAATTAATTACACAACACACACTAATTAGGTAATGAATACACTTAATTATGTCTACTAAAAACTCTTTTCTTTAAAAAGAAACTAAAAAGCTAGAAACCACGTAGAAAACAATTGCACAAAGCGGCCAAACAAAAGCAAGGTTGCCTCATCTGTCAAATTGTCAAATCTTGTATTTCGGCTAAGCGGGAAATTTGAATTTATCACCTTCGGTCGAAATCGTCGAAATTAACCTAGCTAATTTTACCATCATTTTATTTTTATTCTCTCAAAAATACATAATAAACATTTTGTTTGACTTAATTTTTATTTGCATGATTTGTATCAATAAAATGTTAGGAAAAGGCCATTTCCTTTAAATTATGTAAAAAAACATAAAATAATGTTGTTTAGCCGCCATTATAAATAAAACAGATCAAAAAAATTGCTCAGAATGTTAGTTAAATACCAATGTTAATAATATGGTTTGCAAAAGTATAAATATGCGTTGAAGGTTTGCCTTCAAAAAGTCCAATATTTATTTGCCTGCAACAAAAAGGCATGCTTTATTTAATCAGGATTGGTACTGCCGCCATTTTATATGCTTGCCGGCAATTCGCCTGCATGTAAAAATTTATTGGCAATTGAGTGTTTATTTAGGGTTAACTTTTTAATGCGTGTCAGATGTTGGCATAATATGGCCTGCCAATTGCCAGTGCTTACCATCAATGCCAATATGAAAAATGTATATTGCCGGCAAATAGCGTTTGCTGGGTCTAAAGCTCTCGAAAATTAAACATTTTGGAGACTAGTGGTACCTAAGTGACGCCACACACTTTCCAAACACAATCCATCATCATTTTACTTTAATGCGAGCTTCTGTATTTATTTATTCAGCTTTAAAGATTTCTTTTGACATTGACTCAACCATTACCATTTCAGTGTGCGCCTTGCCTTAACTTGCCTTGTAGAATAGTAGGTCCTCCACTCACAATTTTTAAAATTATGCAGGGTGTTCCTAAAGGTCTGTACAAATCAGTACTACAAACTCCTTGGGTTCAAAATAAAACAATATCCCAGCAAACACTATTTGCCGGCAATATACATTTTTTCATATTGGCATTGATGGTAAAGCATTGGCAGTTGGTGGCAATATAATGTCAACATCTAATACGCATTAAAAAGTTAACCCTTAAATAAACACTCAATTGCCAATAAATTTTACATGCAGGCGAATTGCCGGCAAGCATACAAAAATGGCGGCATACCAATCCTGATTAAATAAAGCATGCCTTTTGTTGCAGGCAAATAAATATTGGATTTTTGAAGGCAAACCTTCAACGCATATTCATACTTTTCAAACCATATTATTAACATTGGTATTTAACTAACATTAGAGCAATTTTTTTGATCTGTTTTATTTATAATGGCAGCTAAACAACATTATTTTATGTTTTTTACATACTTTAAAGGAAATGGCCTTTTCATAACATTTTATTGTTACAAATCATGCAAATAAAAATTAGGTCAAACAAAATGTTTATTATGTATTTTTGAGAGAATAAAAATAAAATGATGGTAAAATTAGCTAGGTTAATTTCGACCGAAGGTGACAAATTCAAATTTCCCGCTTAGCCGAAATACAAGATTTGACGATTTTGACAGATGAAGAAAATTGCTTTTGTTTGTTTGTTTTTGTGCAATAGTTTTCTACGTGGTTTTCTAGCTTTTTAGTTTCTTTTTAAAGAAAAGAGTTTTTAATAGACATAATTGAGTGTATTCATTACCTAATTAGTGTGTGTTGTGTGATTAATTGGTGATGGCTAGTCGAGAAGGCGAGTTATTCAAGTAGACTGTTAGGAGCTGTAAACATTTGTTTAAAACCCTTTTAAGTTTGTAGTTACTTAAAAAATTATATGAAATTAGGGAGTTGCCTTATTAAAAGTTTTAAAGACGTGTTAATAAAAAATATTATATATATTTAATAGTTTTTTTGACATTTAACTCCTTTAAAATATTTCTCCCTATGTTTTGGATCTGAAAATTGAGTGTAAGTGTCCCTTGAATACTTACTATTTTAAAGTGTTTTCTTTTGATTTACTATCTTTTTTTAATTTTATTACATACCTTTAATTTTTTATGGTTTATTGTTACTGTATAAAAATTTATATTATGTAATTTTTTTAATGATAAAGTTTTCCTGCCTTTTTTCTCATTTTTTCGATTACAAAATTCTAAATATGTTATTTAACTTTTGGGACATTCAACTTATAAAACTTGCAATACTTATTTAATGATAAATGCCATTATCCTAAACGCATTTTTTCATCATAACTTATTAATGATGGATGCCATCACAGTATCTGCAACACGTGGCCCAATAACGGCCAATTGCCCACTTTCGTGTCCTTTTGCTATCTTTTTGCCAATAACTTATTAATGATGGATGCCATCATCCTAAACGCATTTTTGGCATAACTTATTAATGATGGATGCCATCATCCTAAACGCATTTTTCATCATAACTTAATAATGACGGATGCCATCACATTATCTGCCTAATAACAGCCAATTGCCCACAATTAAAGTGTAAAAGTGTAGTACTTTTAATAAATTTGCTTTATTGCTAACATTTTGTAGCTTCAAATATTCTATTTTTGCTGCTTATTTAAAAAAATAATAATAAAAGTAAAAAATATGCATAAAAATGAAAACATTATTTAATTTTTTTAATAAAAAAATGTAAGCATACAACATAACAAAACATTAATAATCAGTATGGCCACCCCTTTGCTCAATGAGTTGACCAACACGTCTTGGCATACTGCGAATAAGGTTGTCAATATAACCTTGATCCATGTTGTCCCATTCCTCTTGGGCGGCTATAACCAGTTCCTGAAGGGTTACAGGAGGATTTCTCTCTTTCTTTTATTGCTCTAGCAATATGGTCCCACACATGTTCAATCGGATTCATGTCTGGCGAGTTCGCAGGCCAGTCCAATCGTTCGATATTTCCTTCTCGAAGCATGTTTTGTACCCTTTGAGTACGATGTGGCATGGCATTGTCATCTTGAAAAATAAAATTTTCACCAAATTCGTTGCGCAAGGGTTGAATGATAGGTTCGATAATGTTTTCGGCGTATATAGCACCTGTCATGGTCCGCTCGATAAGAATAAGTGGAGTTCGCCGCCCGTACATTATTCCGCCCCAAAACATGACTGTCTCCCCTTGGTACGGAGCAACTTCTCTGGCAAATATTAGTCGTTCCAGTCTGCCTGGACCCCTCCATACCCTTTCTCTGCGGCTGTCACTTACCAGGCCAAATCTTGTCTCATCGGAGAAAAGGACATTTCGCCATTGTTGTAAAAGCCAATTTCTACGCTCCTGACCCCATTGCAATCGTGCAGCAATATGTCGAGGTAAAAGCGTAGGCACTCTTAAGGGTCTTCTGGCTCTTAAATTGTTAGAATGTAATCGCCTTCGAATTGTACTTATTGAAATTCTTCTCCGGTACGTACGTAAAAAATGACTTCGAAGGGCTGGTACTGTGATTCTCCTATTCCTACGAACCTAACCAGTCACATAACGGTCTTCTCTATGTGTGGTTACTCTAGGACGACCAGTTCCTCGCCTTCGGTCAACGCCACCAGTTTCTTCAAACAAAGTTATTATGCGTCTGACTGAGGTCCTGGGGATGTTAAGACGGTCCGAAATTTGGTGCTTTGACACACCTTCTTGGTGTAAAGCCACTATTCTTCCTCTGTTAAACGAAGAAATCGGATTTCCCGGCATTCTGTACAAAAATTGTTTGTGTGTATTCTTTCGATTAAAATTTAAAACTGCTATCTTTTAAAGATATCCCTTTATTTTCGGACTTTTGCTATCAATTTTGTTTATTTCTCGATAAGAATATTTGACATTTAATTGACAATTTATGTACAAATTTTTGTCATTGTATATTGGGCGATTTTCAGCAAGTTTCTAAACGTTCAAAATTGTATCTGAACTAGGTATACGGTATAATTTATTAAACCCTTTGGCAAAAATACATTAAAGCCTAAATATCTTTAAAACCGCTAAAGTTGTGTTTACAAAATTTAGTATCTGGGGGATATATGTCGTGCTTAATTGAACAGTGATATCAGTTGGCAACATTGAAGGTACTATTCTATTCTATTGTTTTTTTCTTGGTTTTGGTCCCTTCGGGTCCAATCCACCAGCTCTCCCTCTTCCAGACTATGCTTTTCATGGCTTCGTCGGCGGAAAATCTAGATAATCGAGCTCGTAGCTCCCAGAAACTACAAAAAGAAAACAAACATAATTCTACAATCGATGCAATGCATAAACTGTTGGCTGTCAAACCAAGAGCCGCTACTGGTGTTACGTGTAACCTTCACTTTCACTACTGACAGTTCCCATGGTACGCCCATCTATTTCCCGCCATTTGAGAAGTTCCTCGTGTTCACTCATCAAACAGGATACCATCAGCTTATAGAAATCTTCGCTCACAGTGCTTAGCTGCAGAAGAAAGATGCCGTCAATTTAGCGTGAATCTTTCCTTGATCCCCGAAGGTAAAAACCTCCGTACGGCACCTCTAACCGCCACCCCGGGAAGAACTTTATAGTCCTCTACGCACGTCCGCACTGTCCGGAGGTCAAACAAAGAGTCCAACAACATTGAAGATATCGCGGTTTAATCCCGCATGCTTAAAAACTCCCAAATACCGAATCTTGTAAACGCAGCTTTAGCAGTTTTTATAACTGTCAGTTTTAGAGGTATTAAGCGCTTTTATACTTTTTATCGAAAATCTAGGAGTATTCATTTTTAGACGAGTGGAATTTTTTAAAATTTGGTAATTCAACTCAATTTGCTTTAGTTTTTTCTATCCAATATTCAAAAAAATGCGATTACACGAGAGAAACGGATATTTTTAAAACCCCATCAACTTGCTTTTAAATATTTAATTCCTAATTATTTAATAATACACATATTACCAAATGGACAAATTTTTAATTATTAACTATACCAAAAAATATCCCTCTTTCCTACAAAGTCCTGTACGATGAGAAAATACATTTTTTGGCTGTTGAATGTACAGGCGAGTTTTTAAGAATATGTTGTTTTAAATTATAGCAATACATTTTTTAAAAAGAAAAAATCTTATAGCATTGCAGGACACTCTGTTTATAGGAAAAGTCTTATTATGACCTTAAAAATAACTCTTTAAAATTTAAAATATAAGTGCTTTTATAAACCAGAAGTTTTTAGACTAGAACCAGACGCCCAACAATAGAAAAATAAAAAGTGCAATTGAAAAAGAAAAACAATCGCTAATCGACAAAAATGAGAGTACGACTAATGAAAGTATTGAGTTAAGTGATGCTTCGACATCAACAGTAAAAAAAGAAGAAGAAGAAAAGTAAAGAGTACAGCAAATTCTACAAACCGAATAAGTATCGCTTCCAGATCTACTGAAACAGAGAGTAAAAATTAATCAAGGTGGTAAAAAAAGAAAAAAGTATCAAGAAAAAAGAAACCAAATAGTGCTGATATAGAAATTCAGTGCTCTATACATAAAACGACCCAAATAGATGAGTAAGAGAATATTGTAAATTTTCAGGTTAAATGAAAAAATATATAGACAATTTTTTCTTTTGAATGACGTTTTACAAACGCTTAAGCAGCTTCAGTGAAACTGCATACCTGGTGTCAACGAATTTATTAGATAAGTCATAACTGTGTGTTATTCAACCTTTCTCATGACACGACCCCCTAGTAAAAAATATTTCGCGGCCCCCTGACCCTTCACTTTCTTTATGTTAC
>JACEGR010008439.1:0-36984 GCA_014170235.1 Listronotus bonariensis | reverse complement strand
CACCATATTCGACACGGTCTGTAGCTGGATAACCATGGGGTTTTTAAAAAAGTAAATACTGGAACATATACAGGTCGGTTAAGGCCACAGTATAAAATTATTTTACTCTATACAGGATGTCTCAAAAAAGTGTGACGTATAAAAGTTATATTTTTTAAAATGGAACACCCTATATTTTATGACGGTTTTAGATTCTACATAAAAAAGTAATTTAAGTTTGTTTATAGTACCAAGTATCTAATTTTATTTGTTTTTGTGATGTTTGATTTTTTTTTCAAAATGCAGGGTGCAATTAAATTAATTTTATTTTAACAATAATAAACTCCTTAAACTTTAAAATTTGTTACAAGATTAGGAAAAGTCTGCCTTATCATACGTAGGTCACATTGAGATCATAGATTATACAGGGTGATCAAAAAATGATTTCAATTTTTAGAAAGTCAGATAGCAATATCTCTCTTATTTTAAATGGAACACCCTGTATTTTTTTACACCACGTGATGACAAACCAAATGCTCTTTCAAATGGTGTATAAGTTGCCTATACTTACCTATCTTGTATACTTTTTAAGTAAATTCCGTTTAAACATATTTTTATTCCAAATGTCTATTTAAATGTAAGTAGGCTGTGATATAACTGTGCCTATTTACTAAGCCGTTATTGCAAAATGTAAATTTGTTGGAAAAAAGCAAAAAATTAAAAGATTTTGTATTATCCGACACTATTTTTAAAATTCACAGAAAAAAATTCACTAGTTGCTAATAATGCTACTTCCAATAACACTTATTTCAGCTGAATGTGGTAATGATAAAACTTGTGTTTTTAAACAATCCTAATAACGCCTCTGGTCAGTTATGACGACATTCTGTCACCTATAACTCGTTTCTTCCATTATCCATAATCACTGTCAAATTTTTTAAAGCAACTATTAAGGTTATCAGATGGTTTCTCCTGGAATATTTTTCAGGATTAACTCTAGACTAAAGTAAACCATTTTTTTCACATCCTACCAGTATTATATCATCTTGTTGTTGTAGAAGAAGGGTTTTTATTTAAAATCATGAAAATTTAATTTTATTGAAAAATGGCTATTTGATTTTCTGAAAAATTGAAATTATTTTTTGATCACCCTGTACAATATTTGATCTTGATTTGACCTACGTATGATATGGCAGACTTTTTCTAATCTTCGTACACATTTCAAAGTTTAAAGTGAGTGTTAAAGTAAAATCAATTTAATTTTACCTCTGCATTTTTCAAAAAAATCAAATATTACAAAAACGAATAAAATTAGACACTTAGTACTATAAGCAAACTTGAGTTATTTTTAAAGTAGAACCTAAAACCGTCATAAAATATAGGGTGTTCCATTAAAAAAAATATAACTTTGATACGTCACACTTTTTGAGACACCTTGTATAGACTAAAATAATTTTATACTGTGGTCTTATCCGACCTGTATATGTTCCAGTATTTACTTTTTTAAAAACCCCATGGTTATCCAGCTACAGACCATGTCGAATATTGTGGGCCACCCTGTATTATGTCCTAAACGTCTTAACTTTTGAGATACACGGTGTTAAAATTTCCAAAAAGAATCTATTTTTAAAATATCTTAACTATTGTTTACCCAATTTGTTTTAATTTGGCAATATTATTAATGGCCTTAAAGAGGCAACAGAAGGAATATTTTTAACAAAAAATGCTACACCAGTGACTGTGTAAATGTGTGTAAAATTTGTGTGCTTTCTTTAGATTAATCAAATAAAAATACAACTTTTATGTCTCCTAATTTTTTCGGTACCTTGTTTGGTTTAAGAGAAAAAAAATTCAATTAATTTCATATTTTTTGAACATAAAAGAAGCATTGCGGGATCTTTTTCTTTTAAAAATTTGGTTTTATAATTTTTATTAGTAATTATGTAACCAAAAGTAATAAATACCTATTTAAATAAGGTTTATATCCAGTATAACAGTTTTTATTAAAATACATGTTTTTGAAATTTTATTCGTTTTTGAAAATTTTAACACCATGTATCTCAAAAGTTAAGACATTTAGGACATACATAGGTATGTCCATATCAGAGTTGGGTCGTATACTGAAAAGAAAGTATTCAAATACCGAATATTTGAAGTCTTGGAAGAAAAAAGTATTTGAAAACTCTGTATTCATGAATACCTGGAATCGGTATTCCAATACTGGAAATAAAAAGATTCAAATACTATTAAAAAAAACCAATGAACAAAAGTCCTCACCATTTCACATTTCAGTATTCTAATACTCGGAACGCCGAATACCAAACACAAATGTATTCGAAATACTATTCTAATAACGGTAAAATGTATTCTGAATATTATTCAGAATACTGAGTATTCGAATACGACCCAACTCTGGTCCATATAAAGTTTTTTTTTTTCAAATGAGTCCAAGAATCACCCCTTTAAATATTAGCATGTATTTAAAGAACACACTGTATAAGATAATGCATTTTTATTTAAATATCATTTTTTAAGTTTTATTTTTTACTTATAAAAGTTTCAATTGTTATTTACTACCCTGAAATGTTTTTTGTTTTAACCTTATTTATTTATGTATTTAATTATTTATTTATTTGACATCATGTACTCTACAGAAACATAATCTAAATGGTACAACGAAATTTAACAGACTAAATTAAATTAAAAGACAATGTGTTATACAATGAAAAAGGACATAAATATACATAATATTTATGTATATTAATAGACAATTTTTATTCATAGGAAACATTTTCCATATCTATCAAAAATATCTAAATTGCTAAAAGAGTCAAGATTAATTTCTTAAAATTTAAACTCTGTAGTTCAATAAGTAAGATGTTTAGGGCTTCTTGTAAACTCTATTTTAATAGCCTAGGCTTTTTAACTGTCCCTAGTCTATATTTCTTGGCCTTAGTAATGTTTGTGAAGAAAAATCCCCATTGTTTCACTGTAAACTCCGATTTTTATTCCAACTCAATGACAATTGTCACCAGAGGCAGGGTGATCTTAGTATTCCTTCTCATAATTCAACGTTATTTGAGAGAGGACCTTATTACCGTGCTGTCAAGGCTTATAAATCCTTGCCACCTACCTTGTGTGAAATAGAGAACAAGGATAAATTTCGAAGGGCTGTGATACAGTTCTTGCAGGATAAGTGTTTTTACTCTTTTAATTGTGATGTCTGTTAATGATTTTATCACCACCTGTATTTTTGTTTTATTTTAATTGTTTTAACAAATGAAATGATTTTAAATGAATGCAAATTTAAACTATTTTTTTATTTATTCTGTAATGACGTTTCTTTGTTGTTGTAACAATGATTTGTGGAAATAAAGGATATTATTATTATTATTATAAATAATCTTAAAAAGTTTTTCCTTATTTTTCATTGGTGGATACCCTGTATAATATGGACTATTTTTTAGTGTAACACAATCCCTTCCTTTAAAAGATCACTTCGTTTCAACCGATATAGAAAAATCGAAAAGCATTGGATATGAGCCATTTTTGCATGTATCACATCTTTCAAACTTACTACAAAAGGTTTGGATAAGAGAATATTACTCTTAGTACCCCGAATTGAAGTTAAATATCCTGAAAATAGTGAAGAGCCTGTCCAGAAAGTTGTGTTGGGAATAAATTTAAATGCTGAAACTGCTTTTAATTTTATTGAATTGGGACCTTCACTTAGTGATCATATTAAAGCTGATGAATTTAGAAAATTTTGGGGACATCTTTCAAGTGATAGAAGGTAAGCAAAATATTTTTTTTGTATGACCTGGCGTAAAATACAATTTTACGCCCCTATTGGAGGGGTAGAATTGCACTTTTTCGCCCTAGGTCAAAAAAGTATCAGAAACGCCCGCATTTATAATTGAGGGGGTAAAATAGCACTTTTACGCCCTAGGGCAAAAAAGTATCAAAAATGTCCGCATTTATAAATTTATAAAACAATAATAAAATTAAATAATGACCAATATTTTCTTAATAAAACAATAATTTATTTAATTAAACATATGTATGTTAAAAATATACTGATTACAATTTGAAACATTAAAAGCGGGGAAATTTTTTCCTAACTACAGAGAATGCTTGTATAATAATTTCAATCGTACAAAAATATTGTTTGCACCTCTGGCGTAAAGCAGTTTTACGCCTACAGCTGATTGTTGCACTCGCGGAGCTCTGACAACAACTTTCAGCTGCGGGCGTAAAAGTGCTATTTTACGCCCTTGGTACAAAAATAACTATTTTTCTATAACCCTTAAGAAAATGCTTTTTTAAAAGATTAGCATAATTAGCATTTAAATAGACTACTTAAAGTGAAAAAAGTAACTTCTTTTACAACGCTTTTTTCACACTTTGAATTGACGGTTTGAGAACCAGACCGGACCATTCCACAAAACTAAAATAGAGGTTTACCCCTTATTCTCAATAGCATAAAACTTATTTATCAGCGCCAAAGTGGACTAAGTAAGCTACTACCATCTTATAATAATTAGTAGTTCAGATTGGTCTGGATAAATAAGTTTTATGCTATTGAAAATAAGGGTAAACCTCTATTTTGTTTGGTGGAATGGTCCAGTCTGGTTCTCAACGCTTCAATTATTGTTTTGTTTTAATGTCCAGTAGAATTTATTTTATCATGAATTCATGCAATTTAACAGTAAACGCGACATAAACTAAACCAAATTATGAAGTTTCCATAAATTCCGCCATCACCTCTTTTAGTTAACATATGTGTCACAAAATTTAAAATGTATCGGTTTCCCGATAAATAAAAAAAAATAATTATTAGTTTATACACTTTTTACATAAAATCACTATTTTAGGTAATATTCTAGAAAGCTACGGCAACTCCGATTTTGACGAATACGGGATTTTTTGGATGGTGTGCTGATCACGAATCTGAAAAAATATATTTTTTCGGAAACGTTTCATTTTTGAGATATCCATCATCAAAGTTGCAATTTATACTAAACGTATTTTCATTATATTCATCCTTTTCTTGATTCAAAGCACACAATATTTGTTTTTCATCATTTAAAACCCTAACTTTCTTTATAGTTTATTTTTTGCAATAAATTGCATAGCTTCACTTTCAATCGTTTTTAATTGCAGCAGGCTATGATGGCACAGTGTATACATGGTTGCAGCGTTTTTAAAATAATCTTTGGCAATTTATTTAAAAAAATTGTAAAATATATAGAAAAATGGGGTTTTAAAGTGTAAAAAGCAAATGTTGTGCCACTTAAGGTTTAAATCAAGAATTGTGTGCAAAGAGAAGGGGGAATATAGTGAAAATAAGGTTAGTTTAAATCCCACCTTTGATGATGGATATCTCGGAAACAAAACATTTCTAAAAAAAAAAGTCAAATTCATGATCAGCACTCCAAAAACCCCTAATCCAAATTTCGTCAAAATCGAAGTTTCCGCAACTTTCTATAAACTTACCCTGTATGTTTATAGTAGGGCTGGCAACCGAAATCGGTTTTTCGGTTAACCGGTTTTCGGTTAACCGCGGTTTTAGCCAAAACCGAACACCGTTTTTCGAATACCGGTTAACCGGTTGCCGTTAGCCGGTTTAAACCGGTTCGAATCGGTTAACCGGTTTGAAAAAGCGGTTTTTAAATACCGGTTTTTCGGATAATCGGTTTTCGAAGACCGGTTTTTGGATAATCAGACCAAAATCGAAAAGTGGTTCTTCGAATATCAATTAATAGGTTTTTGGTTGATTGCGGTTTATATCTAAAAAAGGAAAACCGTTCATTTTATAAAATCGGATATTGGTTGACAGATAATACAGGGTGGTTCATTTAACCTTAGACAGGCAAATAACCAGAAAACGGCGCATTTTAGAAAAAAAAGGTTTTGTTTGAAATAAAGGGGCCAATTTAATGGTATTATTAGTTTGTGACCTTGACTAAAATTTTAAGGTCATATTCATATCAACTTTGTTTTTCAAAAGGGAACTCCAATTTTGTTTATTTAGAATCTTGATCTACATACAAAAATGAGCAACTTTCATATAAATCTTTTTTAAATTCGATTTCAATTTTAAAAGATATGTAACAAAATAAATTTTAAGAACCCATTTTTTAATATAGTACAAAAAATATTTTTCGGTTTTTCGGTTTTAAAAACCGGTTCGGTTTTTAATACCGGTTTAAATACCGTTTTTTAAATATTCGATTGACCGGTTTTAACCGAAACCGTTTTTTTAAAAACCGGTTAACCGGTTTTGTTTTTTTCCGGTTTTTGCCAGCCCTAGTTTATAGATATACTTCTTACTTATGAAAATAATATTTTGTAGATTTCGGGATGGAAGTACACATGTAGCTGTCTACTTCAAAACCAGTACAATCAGAGGAAAAAGGAGTATCATCAAAAGAATCATAAAATTTTTGCTCACTGAAAAACTACATCTTGAGTTTAAATTATACTATGATGAATTTGAAGAGTTTCTGCTAAATAGAAAAGTCGTTAGTCCTTATCCAGTGGGCACCAATGAGGAAGGTTCTTTGAAAATTATTACATTAGCAGATGAGTTAGGACAAAAAATACGTAGTTTTCAAATGTCGCTTAGTGTTACTGGTATTCAGGGTATATCAGATGCATTTAGGTAAATAATATTTCAGATTTTGTCATCATAAATATTATATCTGAAGAAATTTTGTTAATGAACCTTTCTGTATTATTTATATATATATATTGTTTTAGTTATAGTGATGTTTTTCCTCCAATAGCAGCTAGCTTTAAACCAGCTATTGACGCTACAGAAGTGAAAGGGAAAAATGTTATATTTGCTGACAAAAAAGTAGGAATGATACCAAGATATGTACAGCCAATAGAATTGGTTCTACAGTTAGGTAAGTGTAAGTGATAATTGAATCAAATTGTCAGGGATTCACCAACTGTTTAAAAAGTAGTTTTACTATTTCATCTTCCGATGACTTAGTTGGAGTGTGCCTACACAAAAGATACAAGTTAAGACATCCCTTTTCTATTGCTTTTTCCTTTGTTGGTATATTAGTTAAACGTGACGCTTTTCACATAAGCACTGGCAACATTGTGAAGTTGATTGAACTCGCAAATTGTAGAATGAATTTTAATTAACTTTAAAAATTATTTACAAAAATACTATAGACAGTTTTGTTAAAATTTTATTTTTTCGTGTTGGTGACGTATTTAACTATTAATTAAAATAGTTTTTACCATTGTAAAATTTTGGCTAGGAGACAGCATCCAAAAATTTTATTTAATTTTTATTTTTGGTAGAACATAGCTCTAAATGGCCCAACAGTTTAGAAGGTGTAAGGCATATAAAAACATCATTTTACCTTGAATTATCAAAAGCCCTTCAAGAGAAGAACAATATTATAAGTCATGTTACAAGGGAATACTTGGAAGTGTTTTATGAAGGTTTAGTTTTTCGGTAAGTTAAAATGTTTTTTTTTTTTTAAGTTAATGTTTATGGTATTTTAATTTAAAAAATATAACAAGAATTTATAGGAAAATAATTCCGTTTTTTAAAAAATAATTTTATTTCTTTTTTTTAAGGTATCGACTGTATGTCCCAAAAGAAATAGCTCTAATGAAAAAGGACTCTACAGAAACTGGTGTAACAAAATATTCAGAAACAGAAAAAAGTCTTGAATTTGAGAAAACCTTAAATGTGTTGCCTAAGGTTAATGGGGCACTAAAGGGGTATGTAAAAAGAGTTTAAAAAAGTTAGGAAAATTACCTTATTGGCTTACCCTATACTATAGGGTTATTTATAATCGTTTATTTTTTTCAGTTTACAACTACAGTACCCAAGTTTTGGCCCAGGTACCGCTTTAATAAAAAGATGGCTGCGCAGTCAGCTTATAGACAGCCATCATCTCCCTGACGTTGTAATAAACTTGCTGAATGCCTCTTTATATGTGAATGGTCAAAGTTTTGCTGAGTCTTGTACACCACAAGTATCATTTCTAAGGTTCCTTAAGTTTATATCAGAGTTCCAGTGGCAACTACAGCCCCTTATTGTTAATTTTAATGAAGAAATATCCAGTAAGTATAAGTATGGAACCATATAGGCGTTATTTCCGTTGAGAATTGACATATACTATTAATTAAAGGACTCACATTATTTGTTTGTACTTTTAGAAGAAGACCTTGCAGAGTTAGAATCAAAATTCCAACAAAACCGAGATGCCATTCAACCATTGTACATAATTATACCATATGACCAAGGCCAATCTCTGTTCACCAAGAAAGCACCTTCTAAAGAAATTTTAATTCGAATTCAACAGCTAGCCGAACCTACCTTAACTTTAATATTAAATAGGATAACTAAAGATAGCTTGTTTGAAATTAAGGTAAGAAAAAAATTATTTTATACCCAGCATAACCTGCAGTTACAAGAAAATCTGGACACCCAGTACACAGATACAGTTACACACAGGGGCGGTCATTGGTCCCCCCTTGGATGCGACATCCTTTCTATTTTATTGGGTTTTATACATGTCTAGTGGCAAATATGGGCATTTAAACGGTGAAAACAATTTTTTTGCTCTTCAAAAAATTTGAACCTCCTATAAAAATGTTTGTGTTTTGCCACCTCACACACTCCGCCTATGGCTCAGAAAGTCGATATAACCGCCCCTGGTTACACACCACACTTCTTATACTAATTTTATTAAAAAAATGCCAAAAATAATAAAACATGTGTATTAATGACCTATGTTTGTTTTTAGGATCTTTTTATACCAAATATGGAAGGATACAACCTGTTAATACATCTAAGACCTCTTTTAAATCCCAGAAGACATG
Source organism: Listronotus bonariensis (assembly GCA_014170235.1). Taxonomy (NCBI): domain Eukaryota; kingdom Metazoa; phylum Arthropoda; class Insecta; order Coleoptera; family Curculionidae; genus Listronotus; species Listronotus bonariensis. The sequence goes on along the minus strand of JACEGR010008439.1, from coordinate 28,149 downwards.
AACAAATCGAAAGTACAGGAGATAGTAAAATAGTTTTAGAAAAATATGAACACCGCAAAAGTGAGAAAATAACTATTGTAGGTTTTAATCCTGTGGAATTTTATTTAAAAACCTTATAGGTAAGTTTAAACAAAATATAATTTTTGCTTTTCTCCAGAATAAAATTAAAAGTTTATTTAACATTTTAAGAAAATTAAAACTTTTATACATTATGAAGAACTATTCTGCTCTTACACAATATAATAAAAGTTATTATTACTTTAAAAGAAATAAAATAATGAAATATTCAATATTAAGTTACTTACACAAGGTTTCAATCTATAAACAGGTTCATTGGCACTCGGTTGAAATAATTTTAATGCAATAAAATAAAATCTTAACAAGACGCCAGACGAGAACTGGGCCAATTGTTGCGTCTCAAAAATGTGGTAATGGTTTACCAAAAGTGGTAAACAGTTTACCCAAAACTTACTTAACAAACTTGTTAGAAAACTGAAAAATTTTTAAAATGAAATGTCTGATGGACACTTTAGAGTTTGACATTACTTTTGAAAAATTAACTGGTAAAAGATACACCTATTAGGTATCTAAACCAGATTAAAAGAATAGTAAAAAATGTTTAGCCATATAATCTGGTTTAGATACCTAATAGGTGTATCTTTTACCACTTAATTTTTTCAAAAGTAATGTCAAACTCTAAAGTGTTCATCAGACATTTCATTTTTAAAAATTTTCAGTTTTCTAACAAGTTTATAATTAAGTTTTTAGGTAAACTGTTTACCACTTTTTGGTAAACTATTTACCACATTTTTGAGACGCAACCATTGGCCCAGTTCTCGTCTGGCGTCTTGTTAAGATTTTATTTTATTACATTAAAATGATTTTAACCGAGTGCCAATGAACCTTTGTTTATAGATTGAAACCGTTGTATTGTAAGTAACTTAATATTGAATATTTCATTATTTTATTTCTTTTAAAGTAATAATAACTTTTATTATATTGTGTAAGAGCAGAATAGTTCTTCATAATGTATAAAAGTTTTAATTTTCTTAAAATGTTAAACTTTTTAATTTTATTCTGGAGAAAAGCCAAATAATAGTTTGTTTAAATTTAATCTCCCAGAAAACAAATAAAATATAAAATACTTACAGGTAAGTTTTATACAAAATCTTTATAAGTATTACTTGTGAAAAGGGTTAAAAAATATTTTTTGGATAAAAACTACTATGCTTTGAACACTTTCAGTTAAGAAAAACATCTGAACAAAAAATGTATTACATTGGTTTTTTGATAAAATGCAGAATTTTTGAGTTATTCGAGAAAACTCTTTAAAAACGTCGAGTTTTTCTTTCAGTCGTGAATAACTTGAAAAATACTAGTTTTACTAAAAAATGTATAAAACATTTTTTGCTTAGGGTCACTACTTTGATTAATTCCTGTGGTTAAAATGTAATAAAAAATTTCGACCCTCGAGATGGGGTGGCAACAAACCCCAGGGTTTGGGCTTCCTTCAATTTGATATAGATTTCAATCTTTGGGCTATTTCCTACCTAAAATTTCAAATAAATCCATGCAGGCCCAAAGCATTACGAGATTTTACCTTTTTGAGCTTCATTTCGTTTTCCTTTTAGGAAAATTATGGTGATATAGCAACATTTTTCCATGATACCTATGGAGGAAGCACTATTGGTGTATTATGGATTCCAAAAGCTTTAGAAGTTCGAGAATTTAAGGTAAATGTAATAATAAAGTAATGTGGTTAACATACTACAATTAAAGGCTTTATCAAATGTTCATTAAATTCAAGTATCTTCGAATTTAACACAAATTAATACATTAAAAATTCTATATGGTAAAAAAAGGGTAGTTATCATTTTTTTTTATCTTTAGACAAACCACAAAGGCTAAAAGCCTAAATACTAACGTACCGTCGTACCGTGGGTGGCTTAAGCGAGGTAAGAGGGAGTTTGTTGACACGGGACTTAAATACTTGAAGATTGGGGGAAAGGAAAGACCTCCGCGGGCAGCAGGTTCCACAGTCTAGAAATTTTAGGGATAAAAGAACGAACAAAGTGGGAAGTTCGGGGCCTGTCCAGTTGGACCGTATAGGGATGCATACGCGCGGAACCCTGAGTTTCTCTGTTGGGAACCGTGAGTGGAGAAACTATTCTGGACAATTCTTCAGAGCAGATGCCATGGAAGTACCTATAAAAAGCGATAAATCCCCCACAGCCCGGCGATGGGCAAGAGAGGGAAGCCCTCTTGTAAGTGAAGGATTATTAATGAGACGAATAGCTCTTCTTTGAATAGAATCAAGAATGCTTAGGGTTGTGGGGGACGCCATGCCCCAGATATGAGAACAATATTCCAAGGGAGGTCGGATTTGGGACACATATAAAGTGTATAAATTAGAAGGGGAAAAATACTTTTGGCTTGAAAGAGAAATCCAAGCCTTTTGAAGCTGCCGTGGCTATAGAAACAATGTGTTTATGCCAGTTAAGGTTACTTTCAAATGTGACGCCCACAAGATTGAAGGTGTCTGCTCTGTAAAACTTGCCCGCTCATAAGTAGAGGATGAGTATTTGATGACTCTTTTCGCGTCAAGGAACATGATTGTGTTTTGGATGCATTAAAATGGACGAGATTTTTAGCGCCTCAATCCAATATTAAATTAAGATCCTGCGAAAGAGATATCTGCATCACTCTGCGTTTGTTTTCCAATTCAGGTTTGTGATGTGTTTAGGAACCGGAAAACTGGAGTGAAGGGTACTATCGTCGGGGAAACTATGAATGGAGTAGCCCACATATGTTTGCAAAAGAAATTAAACTTCTCGATGAAGGCCTCCCGGATGCACCCCTCGCCCGGAGATCCGAATGGAGGGGTATTTTACCTCCGGAACATTTTACTTCCGGGTGTGCCGCCTTCATTTGTACATAGTTTGGAGGATTAAAAGGAAAAAAAGAAAAGAAAAAGAAGGAAGAAGGAAAACTGACTCACACACCCAGGACCCGAAACGTCCGTTAAGACTTCACGGGTCCTTTAGTGAGTGGGGTGGTACCTCCTCAGGCGAGAAAAGCTCTTTTACCACCTACCATCATGATTAAAATACCTATAAATACATCAACTGCTGCTGTTTCTGACAGTCTGTTTATTTCCATTACAAACTCGCGCTTCCCAATTCTCTGCTCACTGCCGCGTAAGTAAGATACATGTAATAAAGGGAGTATAAGAACTGTTTGTGGTGTTTTAGGAACCAAATAACATATTTTTTTTAGCAAAAAAAAGATTTCATTGGCCCATTTCTAGCTCCTACACCAGAGTACCCTTCACCCCTGCAGACTCTGTGATAGTTGAAAAAATTAAAGTTATATTTGTCTTTTACCCCTTAATATTGTGATTTTGCTTTTTAAAGAATATTTGATAGTTTATATTTTTTGTGGTATAGTTACATAGACTATATTAGAGTATTAATACCTTATTTTATTTTAGGTTTCTCATGTAAGTGGTAGAAAACTAGTGGATGACAAATTAGTATTAAATATGGATGCAATTATAGAAGACTTCTACATTTTAGGAAAGGGTATTGTTAAGTGGATAGAGAAGAAATAAATTTTCTATGTTATTGTTGTTTTGTTACTGTTGTTTTAAATATTTATGAAAAAATATAAACCATGATGACTTTTCAATTATTTCTAGCTATACACATTCATCTAAATCAAAAGGTTTATAAGCAAGTAAAGCGGGACCGATGCGTCACCATGCCGGCATTTTTTGTTTAATCTCTACCTGTTAGTCTTCTACACGTTTAAGATCGTCTTCTTTCTCGCATTGCCTGGACAACCAATAGGGTGACTTGATTTGACAGTTTTGACACTGCTTTACCCATCAGTTAAGTGACTGTACAGGGTGGCTCGAATTCGACGCTCATATTGATTTCGGAAACCGTAAGAGATAAAGCAGGATCGATTAAATGAAGGCAACGTTGCGCAATTTGAAGCTCAATAAAAGCGCCATTATGAATATGTAATAAGTTTGCCTTTTTTACCTTTTTTACCTAAAAATGTAGTTCAGGGCCGTATTATGGTTAAATAAATATGCAATATTCTGGTGATGGAATTTTCTGTACTAAACGTCGGTAAACATCAAAAAGTGGCGATATATAGTGTTTTAAGAGTGATGAAAGGATTTAATTAAATTGGGAAAAAATATCAAGTTCGGTATTTAAAAAATTAAGTGCTGATGATGGTCGCCAGAAGCCGAAACGTCAGATTCAATATTTAATCACACTGAATTATAGAGCAGAAAAAGTGTCATAAAAACGTGTTTTTCATTTTTTTACTATATTAAAACATGGGTTCTTAAAATTTATTTTGTTACATATCTTTTAAAAATTGAAATCGAATTTAAAAAGATTTTATATGAAAGTTGCTCATTTTTGTATGTAGATTAAGATTCTAAATAAAAAAATTGGAGTTCCCTTTGAAAAACAAAGTTGATATGAATATGACCTTAAAATTTTAGTCAAGGTCACAAACTAATAATACCATTAAATTTGCCCCTTTATTTCAAACAATTCTTACTAGAAACATTTTCTTCTAAAATGCGCCGTTTTCTGGTTATTTGCCTGTCTAAGGTTAAATGAACCACCCTGTATAATCTGTCAACCAATATCCGATTTTACAAAATGAACGGTTTTCTTTTTTAGATATAAACCGCAATCAACCAAAAACCTATTAATTGATATTCGAAGAACCGCTTTTCGATTTTGGTCCGATTATCCAAAAACCGGTATTCGAAAACCGATTATCCGAAAAACCGGTATTTAAAAACCGCTTTTTGAAAACCGGTTAACCGATATTCGACAACCGGTTTTCAAAACCTAACCGGTATACGTACCGGTATATACGTAATACCGGTTTTCGAGGTTTCTGCAAAACCGCGGTTAACCGAAACTCCGAACCGAAAACCGGTTTCGGTTGCCAGCACTCGAATTTTTTAAAACGCAAAATGGCATTTTATTAAGCATCAAATTGCGCAACATTGCCTCTTATTTAACCGGATCCTGCATCTCTTACGGTTTCCGGAAATCCCAAGGATGAGCGTCGAATTCGAGCCACCCTGTACACTCTTGAATGCGCTCAAAGTGTTCCATAAAGTTGGAGTGCAGCCTGCCAACAGCATTATTCTCTTTGGGTTTCACTACTACTCAGCCGTTAGCCGAGATTCACTCACAGCCCTTTTTTTATGAGGGCTGTAGGTTCACTTGATACGAGAACGAAGAAAGCGCGTTGAGATATAAACTGAAAAAGTTCAGCAGTAGAACTTGAAGAAATTTAAGCAGTAAAGCAAGGCCGTTAAGCGTAAAAATTCATTTTATAAGTGTGACACTCAGGAGTGACTCACCATAAGGTCATTTGGTGATTAAGCCCCCTACATAATTCATTTTTCAAATCCAAAACTTAAAAGTAATTATTAATCCATGAAAATAACTAAAGTCTATTGCTATAAGAAAACTCCCTTAATACAGAATCAAGCTAATTCGCTCGGCCGCATTTTTGAATTGACCTTATAAATTTAAATGACAATGCTGGGTGCATTAAAAAAGATACATATATTATGAAATTGTCGACTGCCGACCAATGTTATTGTTTTTCGTCGGTCGCAGGTCGCAGTGGTTGTGGGAGGGCATTTATTTATTTATTAACAAATTTTACACTACGGAATAAAACATTCCAAATGGTAAATCCTATAACAAACTAAAAATATACATATATACAAAATAAATAGTTGCAAAGTAGCATTAATCCTAATTTACGAAATACGTCTTTTAATCTGGCTCAATGAGCACTGGAAAATATCAACGTTGTAGTACAATCTATTGTAGTTGTGCACCATTCTATCAATCATTGCCGTAAGACCATAGTTCGTTCAGTGAGGACGCTCGAAGAAGAGCTGTTGTTGCCTTGTGCGTCGAACAGGTACCAAAAAAAACAACTCCAAGAGCTCAGCACAGTTCACGAAGCCATTGAGAAGCTTAAACATGAAAAGAAGCAATGCGTCATGACGTCTAGTCTTCAAGCTTTTCATTCCACACAACAGCAGCCTTGTTTCATATGGTATTTCTGAGCACTGAAAATGGTGTTTATACAACAGATATTTGCGGAACTTGTTTTGAACCCTTTCTAACCTATTTTTGTGGACGTTGTAGCCAGGAGCCCAGATAACAGAACAGTACTCTAGGACACTGCGGACTAGACAGTTGTATAAGCAGGTAATGGCTTTGGTATCGTGGATGTAGTTTGATGTTTATGAAGATTCGTTAATACCGCTGGTTAAAAAATAGGATTTCAAAGCAAGTGGATCAGACAAAGGAAAATTAATTGACTTATTGGCAAATATACTCACATTATATTTTCATATACATTTTTGTTTTTGAATTTATTTGAATTATTGATTCTCACTGAGAACTCACAACGATTAGACAACAAAATGTTAAACAAAATAATGTTTGGCTTTTCTCCAAACCAAAGAAGTTTAATAAACATTTTAAGAAAATTAAACTTTTTATGTACTATGAAGAACTGTTTTGCCCTTGCATCATATAATAAAAGTTAAGATTACTTTAATTTAGGTTATATAAAAAAAAATTACTTACTATACAGAGAAAGTTGCAAACCCTAAACAAAGGTTCATAGGCTTCCAGTCGAAATTATTTTTTATAATCTAATAAAACAAGTTCTTAACGAGACTGCCGAACGAGAACTGAGCCTATGGTCGCGTCTTAAAATGCTGTAAACTTTTACCGAAAATTACTGTTTATCTGACTAAAAATGTAAAAAACTAACTGACTGAGTGACAGTCTTTGACATCACTTTTGTAAAATTGGTTAACTGGTAAAATATATACCTGTTAGGTATCATAACCAGGTAAGAAAATAAAAATAATAACTAAATGTTTAGCCATATAATAAGTATTTTATAATTTATTTGTTTTCTAGGAGTTTAAATTAAAAAAAAAAATAATATTTGGCTTTTCTCCAGAATCAAGAAGTTTAATAAACAATTTAAGAAAATTTAACTTTTTATATACTATGAAGAACTATTCTGGTTAGTATAATAAAAGTTAAAGATTATTATTATGCAAGAGCAAAATAGCTCTTCATAATACAGTGCAGAACTCGATAATCCGAACATTCGATAATCCGAATTCTTCAGTAGTCCGAACAAGCATTTTCAATACATTGGGTACTCTGTAATCCGAATTTCATAGTACCACACCAAACCTGTAGTTTTAGGCCTATTTCCTATAGAAATTGTGACTAGATGTTCAGGGATTCCCCCAATTACCCTTTTGTTTATATCTAGGATTCACATTAAACAGGTGTGCAGCACTTTCCCTGCTGGAACGCTGGTTCATTCCCAAGAGAAGACCGCACCAGGTTGAAAAATAAGCAATCCGTTCGGGTAACATTTTTAGCTTGTTGCAATGCAGGTGGGTCACATAAACTAAAAATGCTAGTGATAGGAAAGGCAAAATATCCAGGGGCATTCAAAAACGGAGACATTCCTGTTGAATACAAATCGTCTGCTAATGCATGGATGACTACAAAGATTTTTATAGATTGGTTTCATCAATCATTTATACCTCAGGTTAGGAGGCATTTAAGAAGTCACAATTTGTCTGAAAAAGCGCTGTTAATCATAGATAATGCCTCATGTCATGGAATTGTAGAAAAGATGTAGATGATTTATTAAACTTCTTTATTCTGAAGAAAAAACAACTTTGTTTAAATTCAAACTCCCAAAAAACAAATAAAATGTTAGTGCTACAATGTGTCTCGTGTTTTCATAACATAAACCAACTTTTACCCTTCTATGACCTAATCGCCTATGGATAAAAAACGATGTACAGATGACAGCTAGACACGATATCCCTTAGGATAATGTTTAAAAATAAATAAAAAAAGTGTAAGTAAATACTCAGTATTTATTTATTTTTAACGACTAATACTATACTACATAACATAACAAAAACGTCTTTTACCTATTTAAATATACCTATAAAAATTTACATTATTTCGGCAAGTAAACTATTATAGAAAGGTTGCATTTTTCCATACTAGGTTTGTAACAAATAACATTCCGCTTTTTACATATACGTGCTAAATACTTATAATCAGTTATTACAACTTAAGATTATACACATACACTTTTTACTTTTAATATGTTTTAATAATGTTACATTGGACTTATTTTTTTCAAATTTAAGGTAAACCAAACAATTTTTTTTTGGTAAAAATTTTGTTTTTTTTTTGTTAAATTTGGCAAATTTGAAATATTGGTAGAGTTAATAGAGACATTTTGCACCTCTTAAAATAACAGACGTTTTTTGGCCTCCTTATAGTTATCGTTATTAAACATAACGATTACGGCAGCAGTTTTAGACAGAGATTTTGCAGCCTCTTTTAAGAAATTTATCTTGCGTCTGCGCTTTCGACACAACCTTATTTTTACCTGTGGTTGACCGATTTTAAAGTTTACGAATAATCAGTACTTACTTCTATTCTCCATAAGTTATATATTGGTATTTAAATATATGCAAATAGATTTCTTGATTTTGTTTTTAAAGTAGATGTAAGCAATACAGTATAAGCAAAACACAAAAAGTAAGGTTAGGTTTGGTAGTAGAATAAAAAGGAAGTGTGCTAGATTGTAACATGTAAATTAATTATTGAATTAAAACATCCTTAAAAATACAAGTCCGTTTTAATTTCTTTACACTATTTTATTTTTCTTACTGCTATGGATTTTTCGCTAATTAGAGCCTATGTATTAATGATACTTTAATTAATACAACATTAAAATTTTAACCTTTTAAATAATTGATATTGAAATTTCTACAATCCGGCAACCACGCAGTTTTACAATAACGATAACGATAACGATAAGCTCTTCGGTATTCATCCGTAATTAAAGGAGTCCGGTATGGTTAATAACGATAACGGATCATGTTTGCGTTACTGCGCAGACTCAGAATAATGGTAACCACAACGGAATTGCAAAATAAAGAGGTGCAAAGTGTCTCTAATGACACATAAAAAGTTTTAAGGGACCAAAAATTACGCAGAAGTAAGCAGACTTAATAAATTTTACTTTTGGAATAATAATAAATATAATTATTTAACAAAAATATTTTTTTTGCAAGTGCAACAGTTTGCTGCTTGGTGTCATCATCATTATTTGTTTACATGGTATCAAAGAACATACTAGCAGCTTGTTATTTTGTGATGGTATATAAATCATTAACATTAGTTATTGATTCATATAGTGTTCATTATCATTTTTGTTTAGCCCTGCATCGTATGTGTGAGATGTTCTATTGCAGAGTATTCTATTCAATACAATTTAAAATTATTTCCTACTAAATTATCAATTTCATAAAGATTTTTTGGGAATATTTTCTATAACTAATTTATCTGCTTGGTACAACTGGCTGATAAGAGCCTGAAACAAAAAAATTCAAGATTATGTTTTGGCACCAAAAATAAAATAGATATTGTAATCACAGGCGCAATTTGGGGGATAGGGGAGCTTAGCCCCTCGTGACGGCCATTAGCCCCCAAAACTATTGAACATTTCAGCAAACACTATTTGCCGGCCATGTACATTTTTCATATTGGCATTGATGGTAAAGCATTGGCAATTGGTGGCAATATTATGCCAACATCTTATACGCATTAAAAAGTTAACCCTAAATAAACACTTAATTGCCAATAAATTTTACATGCAGACGAATTGGCGGCAAGCATACAAAAATGGCGGCATACCAATCCTGATTAAATAAAGCACGCGTTTTTGTTGCAGGCAAATAAATATTGGATTTTGAAGGCAAACCTTCAACGCACATTCATACTTTTTAAACCATATTATTAACATTGGTATTTAACTAACATTAAAGGAATTTTTTGATCTGTTTTATTTATAATGGCAGCTAAACAACATTATTTTATGTTTTTTTACATAATTTAAAGGAAATGACCTTTTCATAACATTTTATTGTTAAAAATCATGCAAATAAAAATTAGGTCGAACAAAATGTTTATTATGTATTTTGGAGCGAATAAAAATAAAATGGTAAAATTAGCTACGTTAATTTCGACCGAAGGTGACTGCTTTGTGCATTTGTTTTCTACGTGGCTTTCTAGCTTTTTAGTTTCTTTTTTAAAGAAAAGAGTTTTTTAATAGACATAATTAAATGTATTCATTACCTAATAAGTGTGTGTTGTGTGATTAATTGGTGATGGCTAGTCGAGAAGGCAAGATATTCAAGTAGACTGTTAGGAGCTGTAAGTAAACATTTTGTTTAAAACTTTATTAAAAGTTTTAAAGACGTGTTAAAATATTATATATATTTAATAGTTTTTTTTGACATACCGATAGATGGCATAATGGACAATAAACTACTACGTTTCTGCAATACCTTCGCTTTTTATCGTCTAAACCGTACCCATTAGACAAAAATAATTCGAGAGCGGTCTGCGGTAGGTGATCTCACTCAGCTTTGAAAGAAATATCTTCGGCTAGTGTAAAAATCTGCATCTCCAAGTTGGACAGTGTTCCAAGAGATGGTACTTTGCATTGCAAGGAAATTGCATGCAGTAAGGAGTTTTTACCTATTTTAATTTTCAAATAAAATATCGCATCATTTTAGCTTTTAAAAAAAGTATATGCAACAATTTTCGTCAATAAGACGTCAGCTTGCTGCTTGGGAGTATCTGCATTTGCCCACTTTCGTGTCTTTTTGTTATGTTTTTGCCAATAACTTATTAATGATGGATACCATCATCTTAAACGCATTTTTTGCCAATAACTTATTAATGACGGATGCCATCACTTTATCTGCAACACATGGCCTAATAACGGCCAATTGCCCACTTTCGCGTCTTTTGATACCTTTTTGCCAATGCCTTGCCATTAAAGAGTGTTGGCAATGCCAGTAAATTAAATGTATAACGCCGGCAAAAAATGTTATATGGGATACTAGGGGTTTTGGCAAATATACTCTGTAAACAGTTGCGCCACTGATTGTAATATTTAATTCTTTTGGCAACATTGCCTTGTAAACACCAGATATCTGGATCTAGCTGTTATTCCAGTAATTTGTTATAAATTAGTTTAATTACTTTTTTCTAATATCAATTAAAATATTATGTAAACATTCAAGACAACATGATATTTTAAGAAAGCATTAACTACCTTATCAATATTTGTTTGTTTAAAGGTCATAGACCTACTCTTATTTACTTAATTGTTTAAATTTTACTCAAAGCAAAAAAAAGTAGAAAAAGATTTTTAGGTGCATTTTCGCTTTTAAGTTGATGATGAATATCTCCAGAATGAAACGTTGATAACTAAAAATTAAAAACCCCGCATGCCAAAAAATTATCAAAATCAGCTTGATTGGTGGCTAACAAGTAAATATTTACCAAAAATAATAGGCATTCTATTAATATTATTTAAATATTAAACAATACGTCTTAAGAATTCATGAGTTTCCTAAGAAAAGAGTTCAACCTTATAGACGTTATAGGACATACAACACAAAGAAACCAGTTCTTAATTTACGGAGTCTTACCTGTCTCTTTATAATTTCTAAGTTTTTATTTGCTTCAGCCACTTTGTTACTTAATACTTCTGGATCAGTTAAACCTTTGTTCTCTTTAAAAGCATCCCGTACCCGTCTCACCGCATATGACCTAAAATTTAATTTAAAAATCGCGTTTTACAATTTAACTGTGTCAACAAAAATAATAGATTTTGACTGAAACTTGCCTGAAATTATACGAAGCGAACTTCTGGGACTCTCGAATAAGTGATTTGTACAGTTTTAGAACTTGGTTTTTGGTCGTCATTTTGTAGTATTTTTTTTCTGATTAAAATTCTATTTTTCACCACAAAGTGCAGGTTTTTAGGTTAAAAGTATGGATTGTGGAGGGGAGGATAACTATCTTTTATGGCGGACAAGTTGAAAAAGTGGCAATCGGAATGTAGCAAATTGGGATGGCGCCACAGTAGCAAGTGGAGAGATTTTGGTATTTCTTTCCTTTTTTATTTTGTATCTATCTGTCCTTTTTCATTTTGTATCTCACTCTAATAATTCATGCTCATTGGTTAAAAATCTCCTCTGGCTACTGTGGCGCCACCTTAAGTTGCACTTTTCGACGGACACTTTTTAAAACATTCAGATGGTTATCCTCCCTCCACCATCCATAGTTAAAAGTTGTTTCCGATTTCCATTTTTGATTTTTGACAAATCTATTTATTTTGGCGCTATCTATTGACGCGATGTATAACTTTTGACGAAGACGATAATACAGGAACTTATTTAAGCTTCTCATTTTTAATTCACTTGTCTACTACGAGAGGGATTCAAATTTATACTTTGAATCTGTCAATCAACGCTTCGGTTACGTTCATAAACATTACAAAGTACACATTTCTTACATTTCTGTTACAGACGTCGTTCCTACATATATTATTTATTACACTGCTTTCTGTCTTACGACGTTCAAAAATAGTCTAGAAATGTAACACTGTATCAAGATCGTTTAATAGGTACCTATTAAACGATCTTGACTTCTGTATTACATTCTTTACCGTGCTCACAAGCGCGGTAACAATTTACCGATTTTGCGCATTTCATATTTGTCTCCTAAGAGAATAGGAAACAAACAAAATTTTAACAATATTTAAATTTAAAAGTTAAAAAAAAACAAAACATATTTTGCTGATGCTACTATGGTTGACAGAACAACTTTGTTTATTTTTAGGCTCTTTTTATTTAGGTACTAATTTTTCTTCAAGCCACAAAATACCTAAAAACTTGTTCAAACTAAAAAAAGTATTGATTTGTTTATAAATTGATTTATATATTAAAATTGTAACTTATATTAGTTTATAAATAAATAAATAAACATCTTTAAATATTTTACGTTAATTCACGTTACATTTCCTGAGTAGCGTTTAAAAATTGCTTTTACAATGTAATACATTTCAAATGTCATTTTGATTTTTGTTTTGATTCCATTACAGAGTACAAGGATTACTTTACATTTGAAGGGGTCAGAAGCAAAAGTGCCTAAGTGACATTTGTGGTGAAAATGACCTAAGTACGGATTCGTGTTCTTAGTATTCGTTTCTGTCTGGTACAAAAATTACCCAATTGAAAATTGTAATGTAGAGACATCTTTTAACGGATAGAAAAAGTTATATAAATAAACTGTTTTATTTGGTAGCAAAAACGCCTAAGCAGCACTTGGGTCATTTTCACCACAAATGTCACTTAGGCACTTTTGCTTCTGATATGGATGGTGGAGGGGAGGATAACCATCTTTTATGGCGGACAAGTTGAAAAAGTGGCAATCGGAATGTAGCAAATTGGGATGGCGCCACAGTAGCTAGTGGAGGGATTTTGATATTTCTTTCCTTTTTTATTTTGTATCTATCTGCCCTTTTTCATTTTGTATCTCACTCTATTAATTCATGCTCATTGGTTAAAAAATCTCCTCTGGCTACTGTGGCGCCACCTTAAGTTGCACCTTTCGACGGACACTTTTTAAAACATTCAGATGGTTATCCTCCCCTCCACCATCCATAGCTTCTGACCCCTTCATTTAATTTATGAACGCACTCTTGGAATAGGTTGCGACCAAAGTCTATATAAGGTCACGACTTTCGGCCATATTGCTTTGACGTGTTATGACGTCACATCTCCCATTTTTCAGCCATGTTGTTCAGTGCCGGAGATATACAGTTTATAGTATTATTAGAACAACCATTTACACAACAGTTTTTAATTATTAATAAGTTGTAAATTCTTTTACTTTAAATAAAACACATTTGGAATTACATCTTTTAACAAATATCACTTCCAAAACAATGCAAAATGTAATAAATTCTAGTCGCCACTGGATTGATCATCGGCTTTGATTTTACCCAGTCTTGCCAACTTTTCACCGTGGAGTACCCTTCCTTGCGTCCCCGACCTCGAACCGCCTAAAAGTTGAGGATATGTCGCAACCTTATAAATATAAACTAACCTTGAGTGGCGTCTAGAATTTGTGCTTTTCATTTTGCATTGTTTTAAAAGTTATATTTGTGGAAAGATGTGATCCCAATGGTTTTTTATTTAAAGTCGAAGAGGCTGCGACTTAATTATAATTTAAAAGCGTTTTGTAAACAGTTATTCTAATAATCCTATAAACAGTATTTCTCCGGCACTGATGAGCATGGCCGAAAAGGTCACTGTGACGTCAACATACGTCAAATCAATATGGCCGTATGTCGCGACCTTATAAATATAGAGGGACTCTGATTTTGATTGGGTGTGAATCCCCAAGATCGTTTGACTAGGTAAGGTTGCCCCGCATCGAGATGATATCTCGATGTTGCCTCGTAAGCCTTGCAACATGGCGGACCATACGTTAGCATGACATCACATATGTATTTTGCTCATTATTTAATAAAGTTTTTAACAGTGTAGTTTGTGTTTTTTGTCAATATTAAAGAAATATTTTTAAATACTGTTAATTCCAGTTGTTACCGTAACTTCTTTATTTCCTATTAATAAATTATTTAACAATGATTATTCTAGCCTATTTTTAAATATTGTATATCGCGCTCTTTCGCTCTCATAGCATTATCCGTCTAGACATCCTTGTTTGCTATGTTGGCGCCAAGGAACCAGCAGTGCGGTACATATGTGACGTAATGAGGCAACCTTACCTAGTCAAACGATCTTGGTGAATCCCCATGTTCTAATTGTCAAGTTTTAATATACAGGGTGATAAAGTTTTAAAGCTGTTTTCACAGTTTGAAAGTTTTCTTGCATGCAATTTTTTCTTGATGGAATTTTTCGATCTGCGCACGCGCAGTTTTCGCTTTTCAGAAATTTCTGCAAAGTGCGTGTGTGCAGATCCGAAATATTGCAGCAAGAAAACTTTCATGCAAGAAATCTTTTAAACTGTAAAAACAGTTTAAAAAATATATTCTTTTCACTTTTTTATTTTACATATTTTGGTTAGTTGCTGTTCGATTATTTGAGATATTTATGATTTTGTTTTTTATTAAATATATGATATTACTTCTAAATGATATTTGCTACATAACCGCCATGCATTTGCTGTATTCCTTTATGCCACCGAACTGCATTAGAACGGCACTGATCAGTGATGCGACAACGAATTAGATTTATGTTCTGATTAGTGGCGTTGCAAGCGGAACATTCAACTAAGTATGTTTGAAGTTGACAAATCTGATGAGTCACTGTTTCGTGATCGAAACAAAACGTATTACACAAACTAAATAAACTAAGCTATTAATCTGCACGATCATAGGCGTATTCATACAAGTACGCCTGCAGGACACCTCTCATATAAAGTAACAACACATATAAAACAAATGATCAACTTTTATTTTTAAAATTGTATAAAAAATATTTATCACATGAACATCACATTATTTTTTCTCATTTTTTTGCGAAAATTTTTGACCTATAGGCGAGACTCTTAACATCTATCAATTCCCAAAAGTAACTTTGGAACTTCAGTCTTAAAAGTACTACTACATCCTAACCCTAGAATCTCCTCCGCGCACTTAAAACTAACAATCTTTACATTAAGAAACCCCCGAAAGTGAAGTTGTTGGCATCATCGCATTTCGGGGGTTTTTCCAGTTTTCCGACGTCTCATACTGTTCCGCAGCCTGCCTTTCCAACTCTAGAAACACGTTGTCGTTCGACGGGCTGTACTGTTCCAGAGCTTGGAGCTCCAATTCATCGGAAGGAGTACCTGTGACAGGTACATAGGGATCAGGATCGTCCAAAACCGCGTTAATTGTTTTAGCTACAATATTCTCGAGATCTTGGTTGACCACATCGTCTTTTGGCGAAGCTGAAGCTATACCAGAAGAACCTAAATTACACGTAGGAGGGGAAGGCTTGCTAAGTCTTGGTTTAATCAAACTAGGACTTCTGTATTGATAGCTAGGTGCGTGAATAGGAGGTCTAGTGCCCAACAGATTTACCGTGGGTTGTCCAATTTTAACAGGTTGCTGTAAAAACCATCCAGAAGATGGCACAACGACCTGTGGTCTTGGAGGGAACACCATGGTTCTACCGTAGTTAGGAAAAGTTCCTCTTTGATAGTTAAAAAATGACGATTGCGCGTAGGGGGCAGCAGCGTTCTGTAGCATTAAAGGAAAATAGTTGGTTTGTCTGAAGTTTAGAACACTAGTGTTCGGAATAAAGTTATTAGAGTACAAACGGGGTTAAAAAACTGTTGGATTGAGGGAAATACTGGTAGTTAGTGTAGTTGGTGGGTGTGCGCAAATACACTAGCGATTGGGGTAGAAGTGGACGGGGTAGTTTGAACGTTAGTTCTTGAAGAATAGTAAGAATAGCCTTGAGGAGCACCACTATTGCATTGGTACCCCAAGGAGTTGACGTCGACCATTCTTCTATTTATTTGCGCTGATTGTTCCAGTGAAGTATAACCAGCAGAAGTACATGCCAAACTAGGATATCTGTAGTAAGTAGAAGAGTTGTTTTCGGAGGTTTCCGTGGCCATTTCGTTTCTGTTCGTTAAATCTCGACTTTTACGGGAGGAAACTGAAAACTTGTTAAAGTGTTTCTTTCAACGTTATTTTGGGAGGAACCTTGTAAAACAGCTGAATACAGTCTTCTGTTGGTCGAAAGATCAACTGAATCTTGATGTGGATCGAGCCACGACCGGGACGAATTTTGCTTCTTGAAGATCCAGGTGTTTTGTTCTTTAAAATTTTGTGTTAATGTCTACAAAAATAACAGAGAGTGTTAATAAAATCAGCAGCGGCTAGTGATTGCCAATGTGGTGGGTCAACCCAAACCATAGGTAAAAACTAATATTTGGAATTTTAGTTATTCCTCATATTATAGGTACTTAATTCATTTTTAGTGAAAATATTTTATTAAATTGTAAAACAGATAACGGGTTATTAAAGAGATTTTATAAACTGTAATAATCAACAGTTAAAAAAATATATTAGTATATTTTACAATGGTGCGGGTTAACCCACCAAATTGGCCATCACCAGCCTCTGCTGAATAAAAATATGGGCATTAAATTTAATAAGCGATTATTTTAGTTATTTTAAGATAAAAATGGGTTTACAAATTTTTGGTTTTTAACCACACCTCATATTTTTTTTTATGTTTTAAAAGAAATAACGATCTGAAATTTACCACAACAAAATAACCAATTGCATTTCAATTGAGCAGCAGTTTATCTTAAAATTCTTAGGGTCACCGTTTTGTCAAGAATCTTATTAAAAATTTGAAGGTTGCAGTGTTGC
Source organism: Listronotus bonariensis (assembly GCA_014170235.1). Classification (NCBI taxonomy): domain Eukaryota; kingdom Metazoa; phylum Arthropoda; class Insecta; order Coleoptera; family Curculionidae; genus Listronotus; species Listronotus bonariensis. The sequence continues at coordinate 10,761 of JACEGR010008439.1, read as the reverse complement.
CGATGTGACAAAAAATTATTACTCTGGGTATATTGGTATTTTTTTTACCTTCATTTGTGATAAAGTTGTTCCGTCTGAATCAGGTATATTTTTTAGCCAATCACTTTCTTCCGTTTCGTCTTTAATAGATGAAAACATTTGACACGCTGGCGATTTAAACAAAATGAGGTTTTTGCTTTAGTAACTGGATGCCATCCATAGTATGGAAAATATTTTGTGTCCCATAACTTTTTAGGTTCTGAGATGCTACAAATACATACAGAAAGCTACTAACATTATTATTATTTTTATTTTTTTTTTTTTTTTGTTTAAAAATGTGTATGCGTGAAAAAACGAACCTATTCTTAACTTAAGAGCCATTTCTTCAAAGTTATAAGCTTCTAAAAAAGGCGATTCGTATGACATTTCACAAAAATCTTTACTACATGGTAAATTTTCGTGATTTTCGTTACAATTTCTTATATCTCCGGGACAATCTTCTATAAAGAAGTCTGAAAATCCAGAATTAAAATCCTAAAGTTAATTATCTTAATATTTTTTTATCCTTATAAACCCAAATAAACAGGGAGTTAAAAAAGTACAGTGGTAAACTTGAAGGGACGATTACTTGCATGTTTTTAAGATACAAAGTTCATACATATAAAGGTCGGGTCACACATAACCGCACCGAGCCCGATTTTACGCTAATAGAGGAAAGTGGGGCAAATTAATTTGTAAAAATTTAAAAGCACTTTTCATGCCTTAAAAAATATAAAAGCATTTTTGTCAAGCTAAAACAGATATTTTTACTTAGGGGCGTCCATAAATTAGGTGTTACATTTTAGGGGGAGGGGTCGAGAAAAACTCACCAAATCTCACGATGGGGGAGGGGGTCTGTGAAAATCTCACGTAATTTTTGTGTTGGTGTAAAGGAAAAAAAATTTGGGGCAGGCTTTCTCCCAGGAAAATGTGATGTTTTTTTTGCTCTTCAAAAATTTTTGAGGAAAAAATCAATTTCGTTCGGGAAATTGAGAATTTTGTATTCCCATCATAAACCTCACGTGAGATTAGATAGGGGGAGGGGTTAAAAATAATCTCACCTAATCTCACCAAGGAGGGAGGGGGTCCAAAATATGGAAAAAACACCTCACGTACCCTTACCTCTGTTTCTTTTTATCCAAAATTTAAGTGTAGGAAAGGCAAAAGTCTCACATAACCGCACCGATGCCCTACAAGACCCGCACCGTAGTATGACCGTGTCGTCTCAATGCGTTTGAGACATGCCCAGTCAATGAAATTATACGTGGATCGGATAGTCGCATAGCGCCGATGTTTCCCGAGCTAAGCTTTAGGTTTACCGGGCCACAGCCTTCTTAAAGTTATGAGCCTTGAAGTAAGAAAGGCAACGTTGCAAACTACGCTGTACAGTAGGAATATTGAATTAATATATAATATTGGGTTTTAAACAAAATATAGGTATTACTTTTCTTTAGGATGTTTTAGACAACATATAGGTATAATTATAAATACTATAGTTGCCCTAAAAAGCAACAATGTGCCTGCAACTTATCAGGAACTTTTCTGCCTTATACAAATATAATACAATACAAATACAAATTTAAGTAAGGATTTAAAAATTTCAAGTTGTTAGTATTTTTCTACCACTCTTTATGCATTTTTTGCGAACAGATCAATGTAGCTTTTTAAATTTAACTAAACATTTATTATTTAGTAATATTTGCAATACTTAAAATGAAGTAAAAGCGTGTGTGTTTAGTTATAAAAATAAAAGCTTAATTCGTATTACATAAGATGCACTTTAAAATAACAAACGCTTTAAATTAGGTTTTCCACTATATTTACCCTAAAACCGCCTTAAGTACTCACTTTTAGAATATCTATATAAATATTTTTTGGTAAACTTACCAGTATATTTATGCGCCTTAGTTGATATAGTCCTTAGGATATTGCTTGGGGTAAATAATTGTTTTTGGTGCACTTTACACACTATTGATATCAAATTAAACCAATTTTTTAAAAACACACTTAATAAATTAGTAGCCCGTAAAATATATTTGTCCATTTACCGTATAGGTACTACTTTTACTTTTAATAAAAAAACACTTATCCGGTCAATAGCGCACAACCAGGCTTTTCTAATTTCGTAGTATTTGGGGAAATTAAATTTTATTTGATAACCCTCTGTTTTAATATAACTGGGGTAATTCGTTTTGCAGCCCGATAGACAACATGTTCGTGGCATAATGTACGCCGTACGCACCAACTTTACGCGCACATTTAAACGTAAAAACAATAATTGACATATTGGCACTGGTCTAATTTTTTAAATATAACAATGGATTACCTATTTTTCCTTATATAATAAATATACGCTACGATTTAACTTTTAAAAACAGAAAAAAACCTTTTAAGCAATCGTTTAAACTTGTTTCTGTTTACTTCCAAACTTTACTTGACATTCCTATTGTGCAGTGTTGCCAGATTTCTTTCTTCACGGCTCATAAGTTTAAGAAGGCTGTGACCTTATTTCTTTAATTTCAGTTTATTACGTATAATAGTAAAGAGTTTTTGCACCGCATCCCTCTACATTTCACCAACGAGACGCATGGCTGCGGGCTCGTTGCGGTTATGTGTGGCCAGACCTTAATCGTGTACAATAGCAGAATTAGAATGTAAGATGTATGAAAGTTTGAAAGCGCCCTTTTTTAAAACCTTGTATACATTAGGGTGGGTCAAGGAAATCGACTATTTTTATTTTGACTCCTGACACTGAAAATTTAGTTTTTAGAGACCTCCAGAGAATCTTCGACAGCGATGAGCTCCTAATTTAAATAGGAATATTTGCCTCATTAGAGTTTTTCATATTTCTCCAGCCCCATACAAAAAAACATACCTCACCATTCGTTACTGATACAAAAGACAGCAAAACCTTCTTTTTTTTTTGTAAAAATGTGTGAATGCTCCACAAAAAGGGTTTTTAATACTTTTTAAGTAAGCTACGAAATTCAAAACTAAAAAGTTATTTTTTTAAACCCCTTAATCTTTGACCTTGGATTGCTTTTTAATGGTTAGATTTATAAAAACAGTATAGCAGACCTTTTTCTGTAGTACGTTTAATTTTCAATAGAAATAGTAGAAACTTAATTGTCAATAATTATTTTTCAGGAAGCTACAACATTCAAAACAAAAAGTTATTTTTTTTAAACTCCACAATCTTTGACCTTAAATATCTTTTTAATAGTTAGATTTATAAAAAAGAAGTTAGAAGATCATTTTCGAAAAGCGTTTTTTTTAAATCTTTGTGACATCCCACGAAGGCTTATGCCTAAATACCAAAGTACCGTGAGTGCCGGGTTATTGGATGTTTAACCCATTTTTTACCCTGTTCCGACAACGCGCGTTATCCAAGCACTGAAACATACAGTTTTGCATTTTACAGCACCTTTTAGACAACGCGGTAGTGCAACCACGGACGTTATTTTTTTAAATAACTACTACCTAGAATTGGCAGAATACTACACAGAGGCTTTGCCAGTACCATCTGTGAGGTGACGAGCTATTAAAAATCCGTGGAAGGAACCGAGATTCGAACCCGGATCGATGCAGTGAGAGGCTGATACGTTAACCTCTACACCACGCTCGCCACAATTTTTTAGTTTTCCTTCTAGAGTTTTGCTGTCTGATTAACGAAATTTTTTAGTGTCGTCGATATTTTTAACACACTCTAGAATACATATGTACAGGGTGGCGCCTTTTCGTTGACCTTGCAGGGTATAACGAAAACTAAAAGAGATAGAACAATAAAATCATGGCCAACTTGATTCGTTTTGGAGATACAGAGTGTTTTTAAATTTTGTCAATTTGGCCAGTCACTTGTAACTCGCTTGATATTAGAGATAGAGAAAAAATGCAAAAAGAAAAGTTTTAGGGATTTTTACATATAATTCAGTGGCGTACCTACATTTTTTTATTGACTTTTATTTTAAGGTTATAGCACAAAGTTGGGTTTTTTTAAATGGAACACCCTGTATATTTCATCACCAATAGACCTCCCTAAAAGCCGTAAAAATACCACATTTAATATATTTAATTTGTAATAGTTTCGGAAATATAGCCATCGTCCGGAATTGGATAATAAAATAGCGTTTTTTAAATAAAACACCCTGTATATTTTATTACCATTAAAAAAAAACATTTAAAAGACTTTTTAAAATTTACTACATTTAATTTTTTTTTCTCTAACAGTTTCGGAAATATTTGCATCCAAATCTGAATGGGTTATATCTACTTTTTTTTGTATTTATATCACAAGTGTTTATATAGTATATTTCCAAAACTATAAAAAATAAATATATCAAATGTGGTAGATTTGTTCTATCTCTTTAGTTTTCTTGATACCCGCAAAGGTCAACGAAAAGGTACCACCCTGTACATACCTATTTAACTAGGAGTTTCTTAAAATAAATATCAGTACTTGTAAAAGCATGAAAAATCGGCAGTTACCCATTACCAAACTTACTATAACTTAAAATCCTATAAACAAATCATCTATTTCTTCCAGCATCCATGGTTCCTTGATTTCCTCCCTTTCAAAAAGTCTCGTACAGCTCTCGAACTTGATCACCATCGGCGAGTACGAGAGCTTTAGCCTCGTCGTACTCGTAGTTCGAGTACTGTGCCAGTTTGCTGTTAGGAATACAGTCTCGTACCGTTCTGGGTGGTGTCTTTCCCACCTCGAAGTTTTGGCCTTCACATGCCTCTTGAAGTATTAATGTCTGCAAAAAGAATTCACTTTATAGAGTTGTTAAAGTCTACTGGGGACCTTAGGTTTGGAGCTTATACTACAATTTTTTAAACGGGATGGACTGAATTTTGGGAATATAGAAAAATATACAGGGTGCTTTATTTAAAATCTCAAAATTGCCGAAAAAAGGCCCTTTGTTTCTGTACGGAACGTCTTAGAAAAATAACATAAATATGATAAAAAAATCCAAGCCTTACTGCGAAAACCGCATCTTAACCACTTTATTTGCTTTAAAGTTATTTGTTATCAAAATGGTTCAAAATATGATCGCCTAACCTAAGTTAAGATATGAAGCTGTAATAAGTGCATTAATAATATATCCAAAATAACTTTAAAAATTGTTATCTGATTTGTAATACTTAGCTTTATTATAAACCTAAATTTTGAATGATTAAAAATTTTAAATTATTATCTTTTCTGTTTTTTTTTATATATTATTTTACATAAAACCTAAAAATTAGAAAATAAATAATGTTTTTTTAAACCCTAAATACCTAATTCCTTTGTCTAAAACACATAAATGATATAAAATAATGTTCAAAACATAAAGACATCAATATAACAGGCGTCCAAAAAATAGTCTTCAATTTTTTTGATATAAAATCACACATTTTATATGGCTGTTCATTTTCTTTTCTAAAATCGTCCTAGACCAATTGCAAAAGTCTTAGATTCATCGAGCTGTCACAATGACAATAAAAAAGCCTTTCCTAAAGCTAAAAGATAGTTTTTCGGAATTTTACCATGTTGGCCCTTTGAAATGTACATAGATCGCTAGTCCAAGTGCTGTCCGCGCTGTAGGCAACATTTCTGTAAGCTTCCTTCAGCTGGTCGATGTTACACATACGATTGAAGATCGTGTGCCAAGGCGCGATTTTCTGACACCCACTTTCGTCAAACGGAAGTAAAATGCCATTTTCTAACCTGGATTTAGGTAAAAAGGTGAAAAGTTTGAAGCTGTGTTCAAAAAGTCGATCGGCAGAAAATAAGTGATTTAGTTTCCGACCACTAATGATGAGTCAGGGGGAATAAAGATAAATGTCCAATTTTGTTGATAATAAAGGAATCAGTGCAAAATTTCCTTTACACCTTTTTTTAAATATCTTTTATTCATATAAGAAAAACTTGCAGTGGCGCAACTGGTGGGCAATTTTAAGGGGGCTTAAGCCCCGGTTTATAATGTAAATATGAAAATATTGTTTAAAGTGACAAAAAAATATATCGTGTAGGTATGAGCCTTTAATATTAATATTAAGAGGTCTATCTTCGCAACTAAAGTTTTTGGCAACAATCATTTTTTTAATGCAAAACTCGCAAATTGTCGATTTGAAAAAGTTTACCAACACACATTCTAAAAGAAAATTAAAGTACCTACAAGAAAGCTTTATTTTGGAGTTTCTTTATGAGAAGGGGTTTAGACATAAGCAAGACCGGGGATAGCTTTTGTCAGGGACGTGAGGGTGTGAGAATTACGATTTTGGTTGGTAGTTCTGTTCAAAGTTGGTAGCATTATCAGCTGATGACAGAGTCTTGAGAGACTTGTCGAAGCTTTGTTTGGTAAAAACTGTGGAAATTTGCCATTTTCATTTTAGTTGTATATTTTGCAAGGATTTCCAGTTGTTAATGTTTTTGGTTAGTTTAGAGACTTCACATATTATTGGTTCGGACTCGTTTTATTTTAGAGATTTTGATTGTGTTTAGTCGAATAGTTTTCAGTCATTCGTGTTTTTATATACATATGATACAGATGAGTGTCCGCTAATTAATGGTATACAGAAAAACCACAGATTTCTTATACGAAAATACCCATTTAGGATTTAAACAAACATACCTATATCCAAAAGTTAATGATAAGGAAGATACGGGGTGTTAAAGGGATATAAATATTTTTTATTCATGCATTTCGATAATTTCTGATATGTTTTAAACATTTTAATAAAACTCGGTATACAGGAGTTTTTAGATATCAGCTATTCATATTTGAGCAGTTGTAATTATAGCTAATACGATGTTATTGAAGGTACATACTTTCGGGTGCACTGAACAACTAAAACGTGGAATACTTTAAAAACGGTTGTCAAGACCGATTTTTACTAAGTATACCTTTTTTGTGCAGAAAGCATAGAGTTAGCTCAGCTTACTAGTTTACATACATACAGAGTAGTAACAAAAAATTGGGTAGTTTTAGAGAATTATAAATAGTGTACCCATCGCCCTCTAGTCTACACACAAAAATTAATATTCGATCTGAAAAGCTAATGTTTAAAAACCCCTAGATACCGTTTTATTAAGATATTTAAAAAGGGGGGAACAATTATCGAAATAAATTTACTTTTTCTTTTTACTATGACACCCCCGTATCTTCCATATTATAAACTTTTGGATATTAGGTATGTTTGGTTAAATCTTAATATTTTGGCATAAGGAATCTGCGGTTTTTCTGTTTACCATTCATTAGCGGACACCCTGTATACAAAGCTTTTAAAATGGTTTTTGACTTACGGATCCATGGAAAATGTTTTGCTCTGCCAGGTACCTCATCGTCCTGTCGTCGCTTTGATAATTTTTAATTTTCAACATTTAAACCACATTTATGTTTTTGTTTTAAGTTATGCCTATTAAAATAATCCAATAAATTTTGTTTACAACATACAGTTCTTTTTTGTTTTCTCCTTAATTCTACGCCACTGATCTGCCTAAAATCAAACATGGCCGAAAATGGCTCGACTGACGTCACAGCCGCGCTAGCCAATATGGCGAATGTCGTGACCTTATCTCATCAATCGACTTTGCTTTATTTGTAAATTATCGTCAAGTAAGTAAGTTCCAAGTAATCGGGCTTTAAACATTGAACTATTTTTTCAATTTTGTTTCTTGACTTTAAATTTTTGTATCAATATTTAAATAAATTTAATACACATTTAAAAAAAAATTGATGCGCTACAAAAAATGTCTCTTAACATTTTTAAATAAATTCACTCCTTCAAAAGTTATTCGACGTTGAAGTTGAATTCAAAGGTAATTTCAACGTTGAATCACTTTCGAAGGAATGAATTTATTGAAAAATGTGATAAATTTAAATAAATAAATTATATTCTTGCTTTCCGTTTGACTTTACTTTTGAATTGAAAAAAAATAAAAACCATAAGTTTGTTATTGCTATTTTGATCTTACCAGAAATGTTTTTAACCGACTTCAAAGCAAGAAAAATTTATTATTTTTATTTGAAAAAGAGCACTTCCGCGGTGGTCCCATAAAAAATCAAGTCAGGATCACGAGAGGAAAGATACTGGAGCTATTGTTTTCTCTCTGCCGTACGTTGTTCGTGCGGCAATGCTGCCTCTAGCTGGTATATGCTCAGATATCAGGGGTGCATTTATAATCGACAAACTTGAGATAATTCTATTATTTTAAGTGTTAAAAGGTTAATACATTTGATACAACAATAATTTATTAGATATCTATATATGTAATTAATTTAATGTTTAAAATAAAAAAAAACTGCTTAAATAACTTTATGCAAAAATAAAAATTATGTGCAAGAATAACACCCCCTATGTTATTTCTCTACAGTGGACTGTTAATTAAAAGGTAAAAACCATTTACAATAATTACCTTGATCATAAAATTGACGCTACTGATAATTACTACACCTACAGGGGTTAGGGACATAATATTGGTTACTTCAAGAGGTGATTCCTTGCATTAATCTAAGGAAAAAAGTTCCTTATAACGTCCAAAAATCAGTAAAATCAATTAATTTTACACCTTAATTATTAAAAATTATATGCCTAATAGCCTAAAATATTTCAATACATCATATTTATGAATTAACTGTCTCTAAAAATATTTGTCTTGCTTATTAAATACAATTTTCCAAAGAAAAACAGAGCAAATCCCTCGAACAATTGGCAACGTCGTTCGCGACGTGGTGTTAGTAGGCAAAAGAATAAATATCTACGTCGGGAAAAAATTATTGTTTGATAGTTTCTTGCATACATTAATGCAAGTTATGTTTACCCGAATTGAAATCACATTTTAATTTTAGTATGTATCACTGTATCAGTGCGTGCATTTTGATACAGAGAGATGTTTTTGGTACGCGAGTATCACGATATAGGCACGATATGCTTTTTATTTATGGAAAGCTCATCAGAATTCTGAAAAAGCTAGACGCATTTACAACGAACGTGTTTCAGATCGTAGGCTACCAGCTAGAAGAATATTTGTGGAAGACTTTCAAAGACTTGAGACTATTCTATTTCTATTTCTATTTCTATTCCGCTGCACAGAGGCAGTATGGCGTTGGCTGCTTTTATAACACAGCGCCGTATCGCCAGCACAGACATTGCTCCTTCTCAAAGCTTAGCAGGAAGGCGAGCGACCCTTCGCCACTGGTTACACTCTGGATGATCCAGTTAAGATTGCGAGCTATCCATATTTGACGGCGACCTTGAAATGTACGCCTCTAGGCCGTCTCAAGGTCCCCGATTATTTTCAATAATATTTAATCGATGAAATGCACATCTAGGTGCTGCAAAGCTGCAGACCAAATATCCAGTTATAACCGGTTACTATCAGCCTCCTTCCCCCTCGCAAGCATGTGCTCTTTGTCGCCATAGACAAACGTAACCACGTGCGATGAGGAAAAAAGTTTTTAGGAATTACTCTGGACTTCGGAAAACGCTTCCACGGCACTACTAGATGACAATGTGAGTCTTTCCACAATCCCCAAGGGATAAAACGACCGTACAGCTCCTCCAACTGCCACTACCCGGGAGAACTTTGTAGTCCTCTACGACACGTTCACTCTACTCGAAGGTCGACGAAAGAATCGGCTTGAGACTAAATTGCTGTATTCCTTTTATCCTCTAGAACCGCCCAGAACGACACCATACGTGTTTCTTTTACAATTTTTTGACATTAGAGAAATATTGCACAGTAAAATAAGGCCAGGCACTAATAATACCGGCCTTATTTTGACATCTGAGCTTGCGCAGATGCATGGTAGGATAAGGACTCCCTTGATAGGATAGCGCCTGGCTTTATTTATGTCGGTTTTAGGTCGTGCCTTATTTTGGTCTTATTTTAACTTCGGATCTGTTCGTGTAAACCGTACGGCTGGCGAGCACAAAATCGAAAAGTTTTTAGAAGTAAAAATACTTTTAAAAAACCAATTTCAAATGTATTTCTTTAATTGTGTAAAACAAAACCCTACAACACAAAACAATAAAGAAAAACAACTAAAATTGTATCCCCTTTTTTAGGTTAATGGTACTGTCAACATGATTTGCAATAACTCTAAATTATGGGTACAAGCACTATTTAAATAAGGCCGGTATTAATAATACCCGAGCCTAATAAGGCAACTAGCAATAATTCTCTATTTTTTCATGTTGTAGAACCGTTCTTGACACTATTGACAGTTCAGAGAACGGTTCTACAAGGTAAAACGGCAAGTTTTTAATTACATCGATGGATACAGCGCATTAAGCGGAAATTCCATCAAACCGTTTTTAAACTACCGATGGAGAGCCTTCCGACATGCTGTAATGTCATTTGATATTCAGCGCATAAATTCAGCGTACTTTTGTCGATGGAATTAAAAACTTGCCCAAAGGAATACACTAATTGCTGTATTCCTTTTATGCTCCAGAACATCCCGGAACGACACCATAAGTGTTCCTTTTACAATTTTGTGACATTTTTTCATATTGTAGAGCCGTTCTTGTCACTATTGACAGTTCAGAGAACGGTTCAGAACGGTTCTACAAGGTAAAAGGAATACACTAATTGTGATTACTAAAGCCTTGTTTTCAGAACTATGTCGTGTCGCCAGCGACAATGAGGGGACCAATGGGAGTTAAGAATTTTTTGACAGACATCCCCCACTCTTTAGTCGCCAGCGACAGCCTTCTCGAGTTCAATTTTTAAAAACGTGTCGCCAGCGACAATGA
>JACEGR010008438.1:0-36995 GCA_014170235.1 Listronotus bonariensis | reverse complement strand
AATAACGTCACAAAAAATAGACAATACTACTGCCCTATTACCTACAAAAAAAACAAATCTTTACATATCTACAAATTTCTAACAAATTCAAAACAGCAGGCAGTGTAGTGTTTAATAGTTACTAACAAATTAAACAGTTTTTTTAACCTATTAATTTTATCAGTTGTCTATATTTTCATAGGCAAGTGGTTAACTTATTTTCGCAATTTGTGGAGTCGAGCTATCTCTTTATCATATCATAATATACCTAAACTATAATATTTATTTTTTGTTTATTAACATGTTTGTTGTGTTTTGGCATTTTTAAATTTACCAGTCTTCTGAACATAGACTTCTTACAAAACTTGAGTGAATAAATTTATGGTGTAATAAGTTAATACACAATGAACCAAAAAAAAAAAAAAATAACCCAAAAAAACCATAAATAAACTAAAAATAAAAACAAGAAATATATTCTTTTAAACCAAAATGTTAGGTTAATTTTGTTTGTACTGAGTGAGTAGAGTGTTTGTTGTTAGTCAGAAAACCGTTTGAGGAAGGCAAATTTTGGTGACAGTCCGAAAACGGTTTGAGCTCAATGCTCATGCGCACTAATGACAGTTTGTAAACTGTCAGCAAACTACTGCAGAAACAAACTTATTTTGGCCTCAGAAATTTGTGCTAGCATTTTTTGCGCACTTTTGGAGACACCCTGCATACAAACAATGTTTTTAGTAATTTAACTTACAAAACTTTTTTTTCAGAGTCTAAACCCGGGAAGAGCGATTGCAGAAATTAAAAAATTATTGGGTGGAGTTGCTTCTAAACCCAAACCCCAATTGGATCCTGTTGCCTTACAAAACGCACAATAATTTTTGTTGGGCAAAAAGAGTATTAATTTACTAAGTATTATATGCTTGATGTAAATATAAATCCTATTGTAAAAATATGTGAAGGTTAATAAATCTTTGCTTATTGACGGTAAACTAAATAATTACTTCTTGCACCAGTCTTTAAATTAGTCTTTATTAAAAGTTTCTAGGATTTTTTTTTGGCTTACAGCCATCAGCTTATCATTTGGCCACAAAAATTACTATTTTGCTAAGAGATACGGAATTCTAAGTGCGAGACTTCATATCAAGTCGAAAATTAACCAATAGATAAACAAAAATATCTTTAAAGACAGCTCTAGAACATATGACATCTCGGTTAAAGACCTGCAGAGGGATTTTGAAGTCACAATACAATAGGAGTGGCTTTAATCGTTTAATATAGTATACCACTTTTTGATGAAACGACAGCCACTCTTATCTTATAGTGACTTCGTAATCCTTCTGTCCGGCGATTTTCCAATCTAGAACACCCAGTCTTGCGTTCGACATCTACATAACCTCGCATAAAAAACCGGAGTTTTAAGCGCCATTACGTGGATCACGCATTTGACACTGTCAAGTGAGATTGGAAAATAGATCCACTCAGAGAATGAGACGAGCAACTAAATGTAAATAAATTATCCGAGAGAGAGATAGCTGCTGGGCCTTCCTTGTCTGTCTTCAAGGAAGGTAAACGCAGATGGCGCGTGAGTCGACTTTATCGTTTGCCCGCCAAATTCAAATTATATAGCTGTGCTATTTTTGCCCTTAATGTTAGGTACTTGTTTTTGTTTCCTATTAATATAAAATATTGGGGTTTAGTTCAATAATTACACACACCTAATTAAAAATGTCATTTATTTGGTTTTTATAAAGATTTTTTCTTACAGATAACCATGTCAATATTACCTTAAATTATCTGTTGAAAAGCACAAATTTAATATATACACTGTGATCACTAATAAAAGTCAATATTCAAAGTCCAATTAAAGGTAAAAACCACGAAACACACAATAAATCACAGAAAATGTAAACAAACTGTCCAAACAAATCGGCCATTGAGAAATATCAAACACAAATATCAAATAACATTTCGGCGTGACTGCCTGCGGCAACGTTGTCAAGAAAAATATTCGATTCATGGTATATTTTCTTTCTCTTAATTGGATGTGAGCCAAAAAGGACATTAAAGTTTACATGCAGAAATTGTAAACAACTTGGCAACCAGGGCAAAGCGATGATTGCTCGATCTACGATAGCCTGCCATGATGAAAGACAATGACATATTTATTGGAACTTGCGTTAAACCAGAAAGAGATAAATACAATGGACAAATTGTTAGGACCAGTTACTCGTCTCATTGTTGTCTCTGATCCACTGCTGTCTTTTTATTCCTGCGCCTGTATGCGTGTACTCCGTGTACGCTTACTTAAAAAACGCTGTTGAAATTAACCGATTGCCGGCAAAAATTACGAATGTACGTTTAACCTGAATCACCCGTTCATACCGAAAACAGGATATCGCCGTCTTTTCGTTATGAATGGTGTCATTACAAAATTATTGCAAGTTGCCTTATTAAGCTCGGGTATTATTAATACCGGCCTTATTTAAATAGTGCTTGTAACCATAATTTAGAGTTATTGCAAATCATGTTGACAGTACCATTAATCTAAAAAAATGAGGAAAAATTTTAGTTGTTTTTCTTTATTGCTTTGTGTTGTAGGGCTTTGTTTCACACAATTAAAGAAATACATTTGAAAAAGCAAGAAGTATTTTTCTTCTAAAAACTTTTCGATTTTGTGTTCGGCAGCTGTTCGGTTTACACGAACAGTTCCGAAGTTATAATAAGACCAAAATAAGGCACGACCTAAAACTGACATAAATAAAGCCAGGCACTATACTTATTAAGGGAGTCCTTATCCTACCATGCATCTACGCAAGCTCAGATGTCAAAATAAGGCCGGTATTATTAGTGCCTGGCCTTATTTCACTGTGCAATAATTCTCTATTAAATCTAATGTTTTTACACTACCGATGCATGTTGCCCATCGCCTATCGCTTATTGCCTGTTGCTTATCGTCTTGGTGTGAAATCGGCCTAAGCTTGGTCCTGGAGGTAGGTATAGTGGAAATTAAATATAATATTTTTCAGATTTAAATGGTCATATTTCCGAAACTATTAAAGATAGATATATAAAATGTGGTATTTTTGTAAAGCTCCTTAAAGGACCTTTTTAATGGTGGTATAATATGCAGGATGTCCCTTTAAAAAGAAAAGAAGTTATGTCAATATATTGTGATAATAAAATTGTTTTATTAAATCTTCATAACTGAAAAAAACTATCTAGTAGGCAACTATCTATTGTGCAAATTTTATATTTTATTATTAATGACCAAGTGAAAATACAGATTTTTAGCCCTTAAACTTTTTTAAAATCTTGTTTAGTTTTTGAGAAAATAAATAAAATCCATTAATTGCATACCCCTTGAGTCACAAGAAAAATAGGGAGTAATTTCTTTTGGAAATAATTTTTAATATTATTTTATAAATAAGTACACAACAAAACAATAAACACTTAATTAAATGCCATTACCATTTAAACACGGATTTTTCCAAATTAAGTGTTTTTTAAAATTTTCCCCTTAATTTTTGTGTGGTCCAGGGATATAAAATAAATTAACGTTTATATACAACAAAAAAAAGTGATGAATTAAAATGATATATTTTTACTCGCTTAACACAAATAAAATATAAAACGTTTGTAAAAGTCGGTGGCGTGCATTTCTTTGTCAGAAATATTCGTTCAGGTACTGTTCGAGACGTCGCTGTACTCGTATTGTATCTGAAAGGGTTCGCCAGGGCGTTGCCGCGAGAAACAAAGTGAGAAGAGGGCGCGCGCAACTTCCGAAATCAGTTTTGGTTTCAGCAAAAGTTCCGGAAAATGTTGGCCAAAACCGAAACTGCTGCTGAAACTTGATTTTTGGAGGAAACCAAAAGTTCGGTCGGACACTAGTTTAGGAGCCTAAAGGAGTTTGTTTCTATGAATTCGTACCATAAAAACTCAAAGGAAATAAGACCTTTATACAACAGATTTGGTATTTAACCAATCAACCCTAAACCTTTAAATTAATCAAATCAAATCAAAATTCAAATAATTTATTGATGTTAACATACATATAAGTATTTACACAAGTTATGGGGTATAAAAAAATGTTTCGTTAATTAAAAATCTTCTAAATCTAAATTAATAACACATACTTTACTGGCAAAAACACTATAAACACAAATAAAAATCCTAAAAAAACATTTATACATAAAGAAATACAATATTAAAAACATAATATGGGTACCATATACAATTTAAAAATTCATCTACTGAGTAAAATGCACCACTGATAAGGAAAGACTTTACTTTATTCCTGAATACTATAGTTGGTAGTTGTTTTATATTTTCGGGCACTTTATTGTAAAAATGAATACCTAGATGATTAGGACCATTCTGGCAACATTTCAACCTCCAACAATTTAATACCAAATTTTGTTTATTTCTAGTGTCGTGGTTATGTACTGAGTCATGACTTTTATACCTAGCGATGTTCGTTTTAACATAGCATATAGTTTCTAGTATGAAAAGCGATGGAATTGTTAATATGTTATTAAGTTTAAAGAACTCTTTGCAGTCATCCCTATATCCCAGGCGCGCAACTATTCTAACAGCCCTTCTTTGCAAACGAAAACCCTCCCCGCCCCCGTAGCGTGACCCCAGGCAACTATCGCATAACTCATGCGCGAGTGACAGAGATAGAAGTACGCCTGCCGAAGGACGTTTCGAGACACACTTAGCCAGGTTACGTAAGATGTATATATTTTTAAAAAATTTTTGAGAGAGCTGATCTGTGTGCGTGTCCCAACGCAGTCAGGAGTCCAAACTGACACCAAGAAACGTCGCAGACTTCACCATGTCAGCTTCCGGTATTTCTCGCGTAGAAAAAACCATTGACTGCGTCTTCTCCACGTTAAGAAAGAGTAAATTTGAACCAAACCAAGCTTCAGCCATTCCCCTGTGCCTCCCCGACCTTGACTTAGCCTCATCCAGATCTTTATGCTTATTGATTATGGTATTATCATCCGCGAAAAAGAGTGTACCGTGATGTTGGATCATAATTAGGAAGATCATTAATATAGATTAATAAAAGCAACAGTTCAAGGACTGACCCTTGTGGCACTCCGATATTTAAACTTCTCTTCGCGGACTTTACGCCCCCAGTGCAACTCTCTGGGTTCTACCTGCAAGAAAGCTCCCAATCAGAGACAAGCTAGAGTTATGAAAATTATATATCTGGAGTTTTTTAAAAGTAGTTCGTGAGAGGCACAGTCGAATGCCTTACTTAGGTCGCAGAAACGAGTTGTTATATATGTGGAGTCTTGGAAAGTATCAAGAATAGTCGATACTAAATCCAAAATAGCCAAGGTAGTATTAAGGCCCTTTCTAAAACCGAATTGACTGCCAGTAAATATATTATAAGATTCGCAGAAATGTGCCATTCTTATGGCCATACACTTCTCAAATATTTTAGAAAGTATTGGTAAAAGAGATATTGGCCTCTAATTCGAGACGTTACCCGGATCACCCTTTTTAAAACTTAGCTAGTGGTCAATGAGGCTTCCCTTTTATTTGTACCTATAAGGTAATTTTACCTTTTATATTTTTTTACTTTTAAAGGCTGTCAGTCTATGTCCGTCACTGTAAATTTAAGTTTACAGTCAAAGTTTTCTATAAATGTTACATCCAGATAATTATCTTTTCCGGCATGCCTCAGTCTCGACGAAGAAGGTAATAAATTTTATTTACCTAAAATTCGATTAATTTTCATATATGAGGAATAAAAACTTACTTCGGAGATTAAACTGCTTTCTTAAAAAATGTAAGTTAAAAAGAAATAGAAAAGTAGGGTTCATTAATATTTTATTCAGTGGGTATCTGATTTAAGCCCTAAACATACATCTTATTATGTAAATATGTTGTTAGTTCTGGAAAGTAAGACCTTGTAATTATATTACATTAACCTTTTGCATTTATCGTTGTGTGTATGCCCGCCACACACTTCAGGCAGATTTGTACAAACGAGGCGTGTAATGGAGAGTCCTGTGCAGGCGACCGAACCAAGATCGAAATAAAGTGCTCGCCAAAAAAATCGGGACAAGTAATTTTTAGCACCTTATTTAACTGGTAGTAACTTTTGAAATAAAAATATTTTTAGCTGCGGATTTCGGTATGCTAAAGCACATTTCGTCTAGATGACATGGCGCAAAATGATTTTTGAAAAATAATCAAATGTTCATGGTATGGTCAATGAACAGATGCAAAATTACAAAAAGTTTAGAGGTGTGTGATTCCGGTAATAATTTTTTTCCTCATTTAATTATAGGTCATTAGTAAAGTAATATCAATATCTCCAGACGTTTTTGCCAGTTTTTTTGATTACAGCCCTTTAGCCCCAGAGACACTACTAAACAAAAAATGTATCAAAACTTTGCTACCAATATCTTTAAAACGCTGTAACTTAAAAACGGCTTTACTGATTTCGACCAGGTTTTCACATTTCTAAAGCTTATTTTCTGGTTCTTTTTTATTACATAACCACTTTATTGGAAAATGGCCATTTCCATAAAATACAGGGGTCAAACAAAAAGTAA
The DNA here is from genome assembly GCA_014170235.1 of Listronotus bonariensis. Classification (NCBI taxonomy): domain Eukaryota; kingdom Metazoa; phylum Arthropoda; class Insecta; order Coleoptera; family Curculionidae; genus Listronotus; species Listronotus bonariensis. The sequence goes on along the minus strand of JACEGR010008438.1, from coordinate 30,447 downwards.
AGATAAAATTGCACAACATATGGCTATTGTTCGTTTTAAGCTATGACAATTGGGCGGTACGTTGTTGTTTGGTTTGAAATTTGGTCAATATGCAGCTTCGGTCAATACCTCTGGACGGTTTTTTTACTTTTTCGATTAGTGCCTTTGGCCACAGATACGCTACCAGGCAGAGCCATTGTCCTAAAATGTGTCATTTGTGGATTTTTTGATGTGATCTGAAAATTTTAAATTAATTACTACTTAATGATTTTTTTTCGTACAGGGTAATCAAATAAATCTGACTGTTTCATTATACAGGGTCTTTCAGATTTTAATCGGGAAAATTTAATAGACGATAGAACATTAAAAAAAATAAAAAAGTCTATATAAACATGTATGTTTTGAAGCTTCGCTCTCGAGATACAGGGTGTTAAAGTTTCGAAAAAAAGTTTTTATTTATAGCTCAAAATCCCTTGGCCGATTTTCCTTAAACTTGGCAGGTTTGTTTCTCATCACAATCACACACCTCTAAACTTTTTGTAATTTTGCATCTGTTCATTGACCACCCTGTATACCATGAACATTTGATTATTTTTCAAAAATCATTTTGCACCATGTCATTTAGACGAAAGGGGCTTTAGCATACCGAAATCCGCAGCTAAAAATATTTTTTATTTCAAAAGTTACTACAAGTTAAATATGGTGCTAAAAATTGCTTGTCCTGATTTTTTTGGCGAGCACTTTAGTTATTTTTGTGTTAAATATACAAAATATCTACTTATTCTATTAGTGACGGATGGGCACCATTTGTCCCACCACACTATGGTTTCTGGGAGCCTATTTTATGGCCAAAATTAAAAACTTACAAGTAAAAATTGGTTTTCCCTAAACCAATAATAATAAATAATATAAAAAAACTCAACTTTCACCTTTACACAATATACAAGGTTTGAAAGAGAAAAAGAAAACCAATTAATTTGGATAATATTTGATACTTTTTAAATATTTTGATTAAACTTTTAAGAGTAAAATAACTTCTGTTAATGTTTTGCCCTTTGAACTTTTAATTTAAGATTTATTAATACGTTGTAATTTAATATTACAAACGACAATTCGTATGCAGGTAAATTAAAGATGACCATGGAAAACAAACGCAAGCTAAATTTAAGCCTTTTAGCAGATCACTTGCATTAATTTTCCATAGTCATTTTTAATTTATCCGCCAACAAATTGTCTTTTGTTAGAATAAATTATAACGTATTAATAAATCTTGATTAAAAAGTTCGTAGGGCAAAACTTCTCAGAATAAATTAGTTTACTTTTAAAGGGTTTTTTGACATGAACTATTTAAATTTAATATTTTTTTGTATAAGCTAGAGGGCGGTATCTACACTACTTTAAATTTCTATAAAAATATACAACTTTTTGGGCCACTCTGTATGTACTTTCTAAGTAAACATATAAACTCTCTATGCTTTTTACACAAAAAAGGTATGATTTATAATAATGGCTCTGAGCAACCGTTTTCGAGATATTTGCCAAAAAGTCCGACATTAAACCATTCGTATATGATGTGGCAGTTGTAGTTTCGGTTGTACTAAACAATTTTTAAGGCAAATATTTAGAAAACTGTTGCTTATAGCGATTCTTACAAAGTACACCTTGTTTGTGGACAAAGTATAGGATACTAAATTAGGTATACTTGGATGGTACATACAGGGTGAATTATTAATTACCGGGCACCCTGTATATTACAGTTGTATGAACTAGCACCATATCGAATATTATGGTATTGCTGCTTGTTTAAATTTGATTTTAAATCTAAAATAAGCTCCAACGTTCCTTCGAAAGGGTATTTTAAGTTTCTTTTTCTAGGAAGCTTAGCCTTTTATTACTTTTGCTAGCTGGCAAAGACTTTCATCCACTTCTTTTAAAAGTGATGCTAAATCGTGTGGCCCATGTCGGCAGGCCTCTATAACCGCAGCTTTTATTATTGATGATGTGTGTTATTAGACAATTGCGTTGCTTTCCTTAGTTTTTCCGATTTTCCCTGTAATGATAACCTGGCTCCACAAGGAGATGTTGACGGTGAAGATAAATCAAATACAATAACAATCTGTTTTTCCAACCAAGTAAAATTTTTATTTTGAACATACCCCCTTGTTTTGTGCTGCTTGGCACCATCTTTCTACAAAATCGGGGCAGAGGCAACAAATTTTTGTGAAATATCTGGTTCATTAGATCAGTAAATGTTTATTTCGATCTTTTGATTTAGGTAATTAAATATTTTTTAAAACTTTTCGTTTTTATCGCCTTCCTACAACCACAATTCTAAAAGGTGTTCTTTATTAAAATAGTGCATATCTGTAAAAAATATATATTTTTTCCAGGTTAGCAAATGATCGCAAGTAAAGAATGTAAAATAATAATCACAAATAAAGACTTAACAAAATAAAGTAAAATATGTTGCCGCCAAATGCAGCCTTTTTTTTCTCAACCTTCCAGAAATTAAAAAGAAACTAATTTTATTTGAAACACGCAGAATTAGGTAATTCTATCAAATACATATTTTTTACAAAACATACTGAGTAGTTAATAAAAAATATATTCTCTTTAAAAGATGATTAAACAGATTAGCACCACACTAACAACTTTTGGCGCACACGATTTATTTACGGCTACTGATTAATATGTGAGAGGTACTAAATTCAGGTTTCTGTATCCCAAGATAAACGAACAAATCAAGAATAAACACACTATTTATCTAAACAATGATGCATCTGCTTTCCACGTAAACAACCAAAATTACTTTTTTAACAATTTGAAAAAATGGATTTTGGCCACAAAATTGGGTAGCAGAAACCATAGTGCACCAGTTAGAAATTTAAAATGGCTCCTCTCTACAGGGTGTCCCAAATTTAAGGGTGACTATTGTGATTTTCAAAAACCGTAAGAGATACAAGCGAAATTTTAAAACAAAACATTAAAGAACTTCTAATTCAAATTTGCCTTTACATTGTCCGAAATCTCAATACCTAGTCACCTTTAAATTTGGGGCACATTGTAAATTTCTAAATATTCAAGTATTTAAGTGTTTTTGCAATAGGAAAAAGCAACATTTATTTAAAGCTATTAAATATTCCATAAGTAATTTTTAACCAAATCTTTTGGGCTTAAAAGTATGAGACGACTTTTATAAAAGTATAATAATGCTATTTTATATTGGTTTTTGTTCACATTCTTGATTTAAAGCTATAGTAGCATACAATTATTGATTTTCACATTTTTAAACCCCGTTTTCTATGCATTTTACACCTTTTATCAATTAAATTGCGAAAGCTCACTCACATCTGCAACCATGTATACATGGTAAAGTCATAGTCTGCTGCGACTAAAAACGATTGAAAGTGAAGCTCTGCAATTTAATGAAAAATAATGTAAATTGCGTAGTAAAAACGGGGTTTTAAAAGGTAAAAATCAAATATTGTATGCCACTTTACCTTCTAAATAAAGTGACCACACTTTCCGATTTTGGCGGAACAGTCCCTCTTTTTGAAGGACCGATCCGCGTCCCGCTGATTTTTGAAAATGTCCCTATTTTTGGTGGGACTGGGTGTAAAGAAGGAAAGCAAAAAGGTTTCCGCGGAGGTAAGGATTTTTTTGAGATGAAAAATAAACTTTATCAATGGCTGGACCGATTTATTTTATTTATCGTTTCCTGTTGAAACATTTTAAAGGTCATGGATATCTCAAGAACTAAACGTTTCCCACAAAAAGTCTTTTAGATTCGTGATCAGCGCCCCAAAAAAACCCCGTACACCAAATTTCGTCAAAATCGGAGTTGCCGCAAGTTTATAGAAAATTATTTTTTACTCTTCATATTTTTTTTTTCCTCTCGACCAGTGTCGTATTATCCATTAGGCTGACTAGGCTACAGCCTAGGGCGCCATGAGAAAATAGGCGCCAGACAGGGGAGTAATAGGCGCTAGACAGGGCGTTTTTAAAAAAGTTTAGGTTGGGTGGGGATTTTTGGTGACTAATTCCTTTGTGAATAAGGTGCTTTGGAATGAAATAGGCGCAAAAAGGAGGAATTACTTTTTTTGTCATCAAATGTTATTTTGGGTGGTGAAGCAAGGCGCCTGGTACTCAAAATAGGCGCTACGACGGAGGAAAGGACCTTTTTTTGCTCTTAAAACATTTTTTTAATGGAAAATAGGCGCTCCGGGAATTTTAGCCTAAGGCGCCTCAAACAGTTAATACGGCCCTGTTCTCAACATTTGCATTTTTGGGGCCCCACTTTAGTTTTTTGCCACAGGGCACCTGCTGACCCAACTACCCCACTCGAGGTAACGAGCGATTAAAAATGCCGATGTATGATGCCGATTCATGTTTGTTGCATACACATACACTCGCACATACAATTCAATGAAAAAAATCTAGAATTTTACAAGAACTTTTTTCTTAAAAGCTAAATACTTTATAAAAAATAATTTGCCTAAAACTACAGGTAGGTAGGTATTGAGTACTGAAGTAAAATAATAAAAATTTATACTCATGATGAGTAAAATAAAAATTTTCAAAATATTAATAATAATTTCAATAACAGAGGACAAGAATTAGTTTTTAAGCATAACTTTTAATTCTGTAATATGGTATTAGGTAGTAAATCCCCGTTTCTTTTATTTCGAAACGAACATTACTTTTAATTAATTATTTATATATTTAATTATTCTTTTCAGAAAAAAATATTGTCATTTTGTAATTATATATAAATTTTTTAAGAGCTAGATTTTTTAATCATTATTTAATATAATAGAAATAATAAAAACCATTTTTAAACTTACCTTGCTTAAACAAAAAGTAATAATTATATTTTTTTTACGTAAAAACATTCTAAAAACTAAAAGGCGGTTAATAAATTCAAGATTTATGAACAGTTGTTCTAGTGCGCTTTTGAAGCGCATTCAGAATCGTCACCCTCGGGGTAAAATTTATCTTCTCTGTGACGTCACCGAACTAATTTGAATCTTTTATGTTCAGTCTCCATAAGCCCTTGCTCATAGCGCATGTCTTAAGCCGGCTGTCTATAAGAGCGGTCTTCCGCTCGCGGATGATAATTCAGCGTTGTGATTGGTTAGTGCAAATTTAAAATACTTTTGCGGCCAATCACAACGCTGAATTATCATCCGCGAGCGAAAAACCGCTCTCGCGGACAGCCGACTTTAATCGAATATTGCCCGGGCGTTGATTCTAAATGAAAAATTAACCTTAAACTTTTGAAAACTCTAGTATTAATTGGTTTCCTTTTGCAAATGCTAGATGAGCTAACCAATAGAAAACGTATAAAAAGAACGAATTTCTTGGATCATCTCATAGAACAATAGTATTTTACGAAATAAACAAATTATAGTTTAAAAACAAAAACTCTTTTGATACTCTAAAAGTGTTTCTAACTTCGAAATGTATGTAGATACATTTAAACGTTTGACGTGTGTACGTGTTCTTCAATAACGCAGCCAAAATCTTATTTAAAGTTGGAACCGCGACAAGGGTGGTGGTAGCCAAGATAAAATAATTGGATAAAACGGCCCACAGACTATGTAATTATGGTTTCGGCGGTTGTATAGGCACCATTACAGACAATCGGTCCAAAAAGGTGTATATATGGATGGTGGAGGGGAGGATAACCATCTGAATGTATTAAAAAGTGGTAATCCGAAAGGTGCAAATTGGGATGGCGCCACAGTCGCTAGTGGAGAGATTTAGACAACGGCGGCCATATTGGTGCCATCCGGCAACTTTTTTCGCTAAACATTACTACAATTTTATGTTCAGCGCCCAAAACCCCGTATGCATAAAATTATCAAAATTGGCGTAATGCCCGATAAGCAAACTTTTCCCAAATTATTGAATACGCACCTGTGAAATCGTCTTTCCACCCAAATTTTCCCTTCTTATCCTCGGAATTTTTACACTCTGGAACTAAACACTTCCTCATAATTGTTCAAGTTTATAAAATGTCTATAAAACACAGCAAACACTTCTCAAATATATTAAAAACCAACGAAAACACAAACAAAAACCAGCTGGGTCTCAACACTCTCAACTGCTGACTGCCGGATGGCACTCAATATGGCCGCCGTTGACTCAAATCCCTCCACTCAGCTACGGTGGCGCCATCCCAATTTGCTACATTCCGATCGCCACTTTTCAACTTATCCGCCATAAAAGATCCTGATCCTCCCCTCCACCATCCATAGGTGTATAGACTGTTGCCTACAGACACATCCAATATGTCGTACAACTTGTTAAAGAGCAATGCTACAGATTAGCTCTGTTTGATAGTGATAGTATCATGCAGTGTAGGACTAAAAAGTGTAAATAAGGTGATATTCTGAAATTAACTAGGTTCTTGGTTATAATGGTTTCTGTCCCGTAACCTTTCAATTAATAAAAACTGTTTAGATTTTAAAATGCAAGCTTTGTTTGGCATAACAAAAAGTTATAACTAGTTTTAACTTTTTCTGTCAAAAAACCGTTTGGCATTATCAATGTAATTTGGTGTATTCCTTTTGGGGTTTAGAACCGCCCGGAACGACACCAAACGTGTTCCTTTTAATTGCAGTCTATTGTATTTTTGACAGTTTTGACACTTTTGACAGTTCGAGAACGGTTTCGGGCTGTTCTAGCGCATAACAGGAATACACCAATTTAGGACTAGTTGTTTGGCATTCAGTTCTCGGCATAACTAGTTTTAACTCAACTATACTATTTTCGGGGTCGTGAAGTTGGGTACATTTTATTAAAACGATAATTGTTATCCAAGATGTCTTATTTTGACCACTCGTACGAACAAGTATAGAGAACAAAAAACTTAGATATATAGAAATTTAATTTATTTGTTCATAAATAAAAGCATAAAAGCCTTTTTACATTTTTTGACATTTGTGACATAAATCAGTTAAACGCGTTTGGCATCAAAACTGTTTTTAACTTTTTTTAACTTATTTCCACTTTTAGTCCTCTACTACAATACATACACTACACTTTACCCCTTGCCAAACAAAAATGCGGTTTCTTAACATTTTGATCAGTAGCAATAACCTAGCTTTATTTTAAAGAGAGCAGTTAAACAAACTCAGTACACCAATCTATTATAAAGAATTTTACTGGTGGCATTTTTAAAATCCTAAATGGATATACGAGGGTAATGCTCGCTTTCCCTGCGACCAATTTGCACACAACTTTGTAGCTCCGATGCCAAACTAGTTTCCAACGGTTTTCGCTATGATACGTGTGGTGTTGCTCTGGGTTGTTCTAAAGCATAAAACATCTACACTAAATATGTACTAAGGGCCCATTTGAGCCGTTCTAAAACTTATCTAAAAGGTTTTTTAGCCGTGTCGTTTTTTTTATGGTGCCCAGTTTTCGACTTAAGAAGTGGAAACTTTCCCATGGAAAAAAAGTAAAATTTGTCTTTTGTTTGCTTCTTTCTATTAGATTTAAAATTAGATTTTGAGAAGAGAAAAAATGTTCTCTTGAGAAACTTTCTATTCTCTTACAGACAGAGAAAATTCTTCTGTCTCTTTTTAAATTGCCTAGTTTTAAATGTACACACACTTTTCATCAGAAATTTCTATTCCCTGTTTATCAAATTCAAACAAGAATATATGTTTGTATAAGCTGTATTCTTTCGAGAAGCAGGTGGATTCTTAACCGCTGTTTCGAGACGTAACGTATTGAGTCTCTACCGAATGGTGATTCTAAACTTATTTGAAACTCGATTCCGAGTCGATATCTCCCGAGTTTTATAACTAGGCACCATCCTTATTAAATAAGCCTTTATCTTTTTAATTATTTACGTAAGAACAGATGAGAAAATAAGGCCGATAGGTTTCGAAACGAATGTCGAGAACTCGATACCGACCGAGTCATCACCTATCGAGAAGTTAAGAGTCCGGGCCCTGGGCCTGCAGGCGAATTCTTAACCGCTGTCTCGACACGTAACGTATCGAGTCGCTACCGAATGGTGATTCTTAACTTATTTGAAACTCGATAACGAAGTCGATATCATAACTAGGCACTATCCTTATTAAATAGGTATTTATCCTATTAATTATTTACGTAAAAACAAATGAGAGAATATGGCCGATAGTTTTCGAAAGGAATATCAAGGGCTCGGTCGGTATCGAGTTCTCGATATTCATTTCGAAACCTACCGGCCTTATTTTCTCATCTTTTTTACGTAATTAATTAATAGGATAAAGATTTATTTAATAAGGATAGTGTCTCAGTTATGGAACTCTGGAGATATCGACTCGGAATCGAGTTTCAAATAAGTTAAGAATCACCATTCGGTAGCGACTCGATACGTTACGTCTCGAGACAGCGGTTAAGAATCCGCCTGCTGAACTGCAGGCGAATTCTTAACCCCGTATCCCAAAATTCATCACCCTGTATAAGTGTAGTGCTTTTACTAACTTAGTACTACTCCTTAAGTTAAAAGAGTTTGGAACGTAGCTGCTCAAAAAAACAATTTCGTTTAGAAATAAATTTTGATTATGTAGTTCCACCCAGGCTATCGAGGACTTTTAATTCGTCCGTGATCGTGATCGTGACATAAGTCGGGAGAAAAGAGCCGACGAACATAGCGGATTGGCTGGCGAGTAGCCCATACCAGAACGTTGTTATGATAATAATCTCGATGTTTTTCAAGATTTGCATTTGCACTTCGCAGTAAATTTTAGTCGGGCTCCGGTATTGTAAGGTTTTTAGATTGAGTCATATCATTTTGTATCGACGGGGAACATATTTCGTATAATTCTGTGTGCGCGAAACTTTGACGCAATGAGTAGTGGTTTAGACGTTTTAAGTGGCTCTTTAAGGGTGCGAAACAGCACTATTAATGGCTCAAAAAATTATAATAATATTAATAATTGTAGAATAGAGGAAGTAAAGGCATGTCCTAGTGTTATGTCTCCGGAAACGAAGAGATTGCTACCGCCGAACACCGAGACAGTGCAAACAAAACCATTTCCAATACGAGGTAAGTCTGATTCCAATGTGATTTTTTTCTAATTTTGTATAAATATTTAAATATTTAAAAGATTAATATATTAGGCTAAAACTAATGCAGTTTTTCCTTTATTTTACTTTTTTCTAATTAGTTTACAAACAGCTGAAAGTTGTCAATCAATTGCATAAATTGCGTCGGCGCAGTTTCTTAAAATTACATGTGCTTTAATTGATTTTTGGACTTTTTTTATCAATTAAATTTTAATTATATTTAAACATCGCCGAAAACTGTCTTAAATATGTCTGTTTATTATTGTTCAACCTTGTAAGTACTTAATAATTATTTAAGGCAATGTGAGATCAAACAATTAAAAAAAAAAGACCGGGACCAGCATTTTGTTTACGTACCTATGAAGAAATTATATGGAAAGTTCTGGAAGTTTTATCTATTTCCCTGTTAGGTTTTTGTTCAAAGTTGCAGATGTAGAACAGTTAATAAAATCATATTAATAGTTCACTATATTTCCCCGTTTTTAAAGACATTTCTACATTTGGTAATTGTTTGATGGATCGGACACCACGCAGACGATAATTTTTGCAAAAGGGAGTTTACGAGTCTGAAAGAATTTTTAGTCGGCAACCTTTCGTTCTCGAGATATTCATCATCAATCTTGAATAGAAAACTAACCTAAATTCACCATATACCCCCTTCTTTTTGAAAGCAATTTCTCCGCTTTTTGCTCAATTCGTACTTAATTTTTTACTCTATATTTCATTTCCAACTCTTAAAAAATTATTTTTTGGTAATTGTCCAGTGGGAGCAACTCCGATTTTGACGAAATTTGGCATATGGGGGTTTTTGGGGCGCTGATCACGAATCTGAAAGATTATTTTTTCGAAAACGTTTCGTTCCCGAGATATCCATCATCAAAGTGGAAAATCAAACTAATCTTATTTTTACTGTATTCCCCCTCTTTTTGCACACAATTCTTGTTTTAGGCCAAGTTTATAAATCAGAATTTAATTTTAGTATTAGTAATAGTATTAACCTATCTTAAATTTAGAATTTTTTTGGTGACAATTAACTTAGCTACATTAAAAAAAAGTAATGAAACTTGAATAAAAAGGAGTTTACCGATTTTAACCTTTTTATGGCACATGAGCAATTAATATTTTTCCCGATTTTAGTCCTGAGTTTTGAATTTTAGAGAATTTCAAGGTCGATTTTTAAAACCAGAAAATTAAATTTTAATTTATAAACACTTCAATTTAAATGTATATGTTCCTAAATCTTGTGACTAATGCTATTACTAAAACTAAAATTAAATTGTGATATATAAACTCGGCCTTAAAGCTAAAGTGGCCCACAATATTTGATTTTCACATTTTAAAACCCCATTTTCTGTGTATTTTACGCAAATTATCAATTAAATTACAAAGGTTTCCTTTAAAAACACAGCAAGCCATGAATCAAACATATCGGCGCATTCACCATAATTGAAAACGATTGAAAATGAAGCTATGCAATTTAATTCAAAAAAGTGTTAAAATACGTAGAAAATGGGGTTTTAAAAAGTAAAAATCAAATATTGTGTGCCACTTTAGCTTAAAATCAAGAATTTGGGTGCAAAAAGTAAAAATAAGATTGGTTTGATTTTTCACTTTGATGATGGATATCTAGGAAAGAAACGATTCCGAAAAAAATTGCCAAAACGACAATTACCCATTTTTTAAATTTTACCCCTTTTTCCCATAAATTGCAAAGCTTCACTTTCAATCGTTTTAATCACAGTAGCCATGGCTCGGCCATGGCTACTGTAATTAAAAGTGAAGCTTTACAATTTTATGGAAAAAGGGGTAAAATAAATGGAGAAGTGGGTTTTTAAGGAGGTGGAAATGAAATATTGAGCGTCAATTCAGCTTTAAATCAAGAATTATATGCAAAAAAGAAGGGAAAATAGTAAAAATAAGGTAAATTTGCTGTTTAAGTTTGATGACGGATATCTTGAAAGCGAGACGTTGACGAATAATAACTCTTTCAGATTTGTGATCAGCGCCAAAATCCCACATATGCCAAAAATCATCAAAATCGGCGTGGTGTCCGATAAGTAAACAATTACCCTTAATTTTAACTAGTGCCTGACCGAATTTTCGGTTTCGGCCGATTTTGTCGAAAAAATCAAGTTTCGGTTTTGGACCAAAACTATGCGCCACTGTATACCATTAATTTTAGAAATTAATGGTATACAGTGGCAGATAAAGCCTGCGTTTTCGAGTTTTTTTAATATTTCAAGAGCCCATGAGCGGCGACCTTCGTTATTTTATATACATAAAGTTTGTCAGTACATGCTCCCAACATAGGTATATTTATTTCATTCTGAAAGCGATGCCGCCAAGTACACAAAAAATGATAAAGTAAACAAACCTTTTCGAAAGCACATAGCCTCTGACAGAGCCTGATTACATATTTTTTAGATAAATAAATAAAAATATTGCGAAAACACGTATCACCTACTTAAAAAAACATCCTCCTATTTCGTCTCTGGCGTACCATAAAACCTGTAACGCGTGGCGTAGTCGTCGGGTTGAATATTTTTGCTGCAATAAATCATTGTTCACAAAAATGTTTATTTGCTTTCTCATTTTTGTGTACTTGGCGGCATCGCTTTCAGAATGAAATAAATATGGGTCTAACTATAGAAACATTTGTAGAGACTATGAAACTTGACTCATAGTGGCTTTTGCAGTTACCAGGTACCAAAGGTTAATGAATTGAAACATAACTTTTGTCATTTTGTAAAAGCTAAATTTTATACAGTGTGTCCCAGGATAGGTGTTACAAGAGGACAAATGGACAAAAAATTTTGAAATCTAAAACGAAATTTTGGGAAAACTGGTCGCATTGGCCAAAACTAATAAATACAAAAATTTACTCCAATTGTTATTATACAGGGCGAGTAAGAACTAAAAATATGAAAAATGCCCTGAAACTAACCACTTTTATTTTTTAAAATAAAACAAAATATTTATAAGTAAGTAAATGTTGTAGAGAAAGTTAAAGCATGAGAGTAAAAAAATATTATTGTCAATTTTTTTACATTACGCATTACAACTTAAATAATGGGCAAGAAGGAGCAAAATTTTAAAAAAATTTTAATAATTAAGGATATTTTTTCAAAATTTGATGCCTTAAGCCAAGTATTTTAAAAACTGTTAATGCATAAGTAAAAAAATGACAAAAATATATATTTTTTACTTTAATGTTTAAACTTTCAATTTTGACATACTTAAAATTTAATTCTCTACAAGATTTACTTATAAAATTTTGTCCTATTTTTAAAAATAAAGGTCATTTTTCTTACTTTAAGTTATAACTCGCCCTGTATATTACCAATCGGAGTAAAATTTTGTATTTATCAGTTTTGGCCCATGCGACTAGTTTGCCCAAAAGGATAATTCAAAAATCCAACATTTTTGGCCCATTTGTCCTCTTGTAACCAGGGTTGGATGGGCTCGAACAAACCGGCCCTGGCAATATTTTTTTATTCGGCCCTCATTTGGACACAAAAATTTCACAGTAAAGAAAACGAAGCCACCTATTTTTAATATTTTAATATTATTAATATTATATGTTACACAAATAATGACAAATTAAAAAAAGTAAAAATCGTACAAAATTTTAATATATAACAGTAGGTACGCTAGTTATTATTTATAGCTTAATGATTTTTTTAATAATGAACTCGATGCTGCAATTTTATTTATGATCTCCTCATTTTCAATTTGGCTCAATACCGATTTTTCAACATTCATTAACATAAATGCCTCCAATAGGTCATCGGATAACCGATTTCTTAGCCGATTTTTTATGTATTTTAGCACTGAAAATGATCTTTCGCAACTAACTTGAGATATTGGTATTGTAAGAATATATTGATAAGCTAGTGACAACATCGGATAAGCTTCTTGATACATGTTATATTTTAATATAACTATGTAACAACAGATTATACAATTTTGGCAATAAGTTTCTGTAATATTTGTGCAAAAAATATTGTCTTCTTTACCTTCCAGTCCTTCCACATCGACCGTTTCTAAATTCTCTAAATGATACTTATGTTTTGTGTTTGGAAGTTCATTTAGGCTTAGTTTGTATTGATCCCAATTGTTAATGAAACTTGAAAGTTCTTCAGAAAATCTACCCAAGGTTGCCGTATTATCAATTTTTTTTATTTTAGGCAATATATACTGCATTGTATTTTCGGGAAATCCATTCGTTTTTAAGTCTTTAAAATATTTGGGGTCCAATATAGCAAAATCTCTGCATAAATCTTTATTTTTTGCGAATCGAGACACCATAGACTCACAAGCGACGTCGAGAAGAACATTATAAGTTCCAACTCGAAATTTATCTTTCTGTGTTTGAGGTTGCTCGTTAACGGCTTTCTCGTCAAACATTTTTTTTTAGTTCTGTGACGAATTTCAGAAAAATCTTCTTCTATCTCTATTTGTTCCAAGTCTCGTTTTTCAAGTTCAGAAGTGGCCCATGATAAAAATGTATTCGTAGCTTTTTCTACTTCAGTCATATTTATCTGCATGGACTTAATTTCTTGAATAGAGTTTTCTACCATAGAATTGCAAATAAGAAGGTTTAAGCTCTTTGTCTGTAAATAACGCGATAAAGGACCCGTAACTGCGAATACTTTTAAAAACACTTAACTTAAAAGAATATTTTCATATTTTATTAAGCCATCTAAGAGGTTTTTGGCAGTTCCACGAGTATCACCGTTAAAATTTGGATTGTTTGATATAATAGACAGAGACTGAAGGACATCGATGTAAAGGCAAGCATTTGTGTCACCGAAATTGCCGAAAACTTTGTTAAGAGCCACCTGTTTTGCCCACCATCTAGTCTCGCCTATCGTTTGAAGTGATCTTTTCTGGGGATCATTAGACATTTCACGCCAAATGTCCATTCGTTTATGTGAATCCTTGAAAAAAAAGCTAGAGAATTTAACAAAGTGAACAACCCTGCTGCTTTAATGTGAGATTTCATAATATCGCCAACTACCAGATTTAGAGTAATTATGGGACTGTTATCGTCAAGTTTTCGTTTGGTCGTATTTAAAAATAGTTGGTCTATTTTCTTACACTTTTCTCCCTCATCCAGTATTCGCTTTTTTTCCTATCTCGCTCCTTTTCAGCGCCCCCTTTGCTCTCTTACTCTTAATTTTTTCTTCCATTTTAAATAATTAAACAAAAACTATAAAACGCAACACATACACGAAGCTTACTTGATTTTTAAACGACTATTATAGCAAATACTAGCAAAAAAATGCTGCAAAGCAAACGTATCCAATATTAAATTACTTATGATTATTTTAGTTGCCAGTCTAACGCTAACGAAACGAATACAAATTCATAATTCGGGGAAGTCCCGCTCGGCGGCTCGAAATACTCGAAAAGCAATAATGCCAACTGTCGCGTATATTCTGTTACACACAACCAACGAGTAACGCAGAAGCCAGGTCTGGATCCGACATTAAGATTTTTTTAAATTTTATTGTTTAATGTCTTAAAAAGTTTGTCAAATATTTAAAAATAAATATTATTAAGAGACTTCATACGCCTGCGAAAAATGGCCAAAAAGGGCTTTTCTGGATAGATGAGATCTAAGAATCTAAAAGGTTTTTGATATGGGGTTTTGAAATATCTGTTCAGAAAGGACAAAACTAGACTTCTGTAGTTTTATTTTTTTTTATTAGGCCTAAAATCATATAAAAAACAATGCCCAAACATTCAGAAAATTAAGGTAATTTTCAAGGCTATATTTTAGCTGTTTAGAATTAACATTTCAAAAAATTAATTCTACAGATGTCTAGATTAATCCATTAACTAACAATTTTATAAAAAAATATATTAAAAAGCGCTTAGATCTTAGATCTCATCTATCCAGAAAAGGATTTCAACGCAGTTTTTATCGGCTGAATTCTAATATCGTTGATTGATTGATAGTCGATATTGTTAATTGATAATGGGTAATCGATCGTACTAAACGTCAGCCCGATCTGTATTATTTTGAACCATTCTGTACTATTTTTGAAATTTCCTTGGCTGAATTGGATGTACGCTCTTAATCTGAAATAGATAAGTCGGGCCTGCGGCCCGACCGGCCCTTATTATACCGGCCCACCGGGCATTTGCCCGGTTGCCCGGTCGTCCCATCCAACCCTGTGTAACACCTATCCTGGGACACATTGTAATCGCTCTGTCTGCAATTTTGACAGTTCCAACCCCTTGGCAGATAAACATTTTGGGGTGGCATAATTGTCAGAGGAACTTCAATATTTCTGTTATTTAACATGATATGACAAAAAGTCTAAAATAAAAGCTGCAGGGTTTTGAAAAAGTCATGTCCTTAAAATATTTTAATGTATACAGAGTGTCACAAAAAACGATTAAAAAAGCTCACAGCAATAACTTTTTGGACACTATACAGGGTGGCCCACCATATTCGACACGGTCTGTAGCTGGATAACCATGGGGTTTTTTAAAAAGTAAATACTGAAACATATACAGGTCGGATAAGGCCACAGTATAAAATTATTTTACTCTATACAGGATGTCTCAAAAAGTGTGACGTATCAAAGTTATATTTTTTTAAATGGAACACCCTATTTTTATGACGGTTTTAGATTCTACATAAAAAATAATTTAAGTTTGTTAATAGTACCTAAGTTTCTAATTTTATTCGTTTTTGTGATATTTGTTTTTTTTTTAAATGCAGGGGTGCAATTAAATTAATTTTATTTTAACAATATAAACTCCTTAAACTTTAAAATTTGTTACAAGATCAGGAAAAGTCTGTCTTATCATACGTAGGTTATATCGAGATCATATATTATACAGGGTGATCAAAAATAATTTCAATTTTTAGAAAGTCAAATTGCAATATCTCTCTTATTTTATATGGAACACCCTGTATTTTTTTACACCACATGATGACAAACCAAATGCTTTTTCAAAGGTTGCCTATACCTATCTTTTAAACTTTTTAAGTAAATTCCGTTTTAACATATTTTTATTCCCAATGTCTATTTAAATGTAAGTAGGCTGGGATATAGCTATGCCCATTTACTAAGCCGTTATTGTAAAATGTAAATTTATTGGAAAAAAGCACAAAACTAAAAGATTTTGTATTATCTGCCACTATTTTTAAAATTCACAGAAAAAAATTATTAGTTGCTTATAATGCTACTTCCAATAAGACTTATTTCAGCTGAATGTGGTAATGATAAAACTTGTGTTTTCAAACAATCCTAATAACGCCTCTGGTCAGTTATGACGATATTCTGTGACTTATAAGTCGTTTCTTCCATTATTTATAATCACTGTGTCAAATTTTTTAAAGCAACTATTAAGGTTATCAGAGGGTTTCTCCTGGAATATTTTTCAGGATTAACTCTAGACTAAAGTAAACCATTTTTTTCACATTCTATCAGTATTATATCATCTTGTTGTTGTAGAAGAAGGGTTTTTATTTAAAATCATTGAAATTTCTTTTAAACTGACTAAAACACTAGTAATCAATAAATGGTCGTTGTTATTTTCTTAAGAAAAATATTAATGGATGCTATGTCACAGCCCACTTTAATTTAAATAAACATTTGGACTAAAAATTTGTAAAAACAAATTTTACTAAAAAAGCACAACAGATGGGTATAGGCAACCTATACACCATTTGAAAGAGTATTTTATTTGTCATCATGTGACGTAAAAAATACAGGGTGTTCCATTTAAAATAAGAGATATATGGCTATTTGATTTTCTGAAAAATTGAAATTATTTTTTGATCACCCTGTACAATATTTGATCTTGATTTTACCTACGTATGATATGGCAGACTTTTTCTAATCTTGTTACACATTATAAAGGTTAAAGTGTTAAAAGTGTTAAAAGTAAAATCAATTTAATTTTACCTCTGCATTTTTCAAAAAATCAAATATCACAAAAACGAATAAAATTAGACACTTAGTACTATAAACAAACTTGTGTTATTTTTAAAGTAGAATCTAAAACCGTCACGAAATATAGGGTGTTCCATTTAAAAAATATAGCTTTGATACGTTACACTTTTTTGAGATACCCTGTATAGAGTAAAATAATTTTATACTGTGGTCTTATCCGACCTGTATATGTTCCAGTATTTACTTTTTTAAAATCCCATGGTTATCCAGCTACAGATCGTGTCGAATATGGTGGGCCACCCTGTATACATAAAAATATTTGGAAACCCTATAACCTACAACTCCTATTTATTAAGTATATCTGCTATCTGCTAGTGTTCAACACATTGAAAGTCAATTGAACGCATCGAGCTGTCACGATGTGTATGCATACCATAATATACTTATTACTTACGTACATTAACGGGTTTCCCACGAGATTTTTTTGTAATGATTCCGGTAATGATAAAGTATTAAAATTGAATTAATTTTGATAAGCAATTTTCGATGTAATTTATAGATATTTTACCAATTTATTTCTGTGGGAAATACCTTTTAGATCATTTTATGCATTTACCTATCATATATCATTGTTTTATTTCAAAGTATGTAGAAAGAAGGGAGAATAAACGAATGATTAAATACCTATGCACTAACAATACGTTGTTTACAAATGTTTTCGAAATTTTTAAATTCAGTTTTCTTATAATAATCTCATACACATACATACATCCACCCTTCTAAAATCTGAACCGTTTTGTATATTCTATTATTTTTGGTAATATGAGCTTTGTTCGCGGGTCTAGTAATGAACCGATTCTGAACCAGAACCGAACTGGTTTAGAATTGTTTTAAAGCGCATGTCTAGTTATTTATTAGTTCGGAATTTTTATTTACCGCGAACGATTTTCTATACAGCTGAGGATGTATTCTAACCTAGCCTTTTGGTTAGGATTTTTCATGGTTAAATTGGATACTATACAAAAAAAAATTAAATTCAAACAAAAAGGTAAATTGTTATACTGTCCAATACCACTCGAGGTCTCTCGGCGAGAGACGAGAAAGTCCCTGCCTCCTCTCGTTTTTAACTTAAGTATGTGTATTTAACTAAGGATAAAATTCAAACAACAAGAAATGGTAGAATCTTGTAATATGGTCTATATTTTTAATTAAATCTTTATTTATTTTAGGGGGCGTCCATAAATTACGTGAGACATTTTAGGGGGGAGGGGGTCGAGCAAAATCTTACCAAATCTCACGAGGGGGAAGGGGGTCTGTGAAAATCTCACGTAATTTTTGTGTAGGTAGAAAAGAAAACAAAAATTTTGGGACAGGCCTTCCCCCAAGAAAATGTGATGTGTGTATTCTTGCTTTTTTGCTTTTTTGGATGGAGGACCTTTTTTTTTTGCTCTTCTATATTTTTTGAAAACAAAATCAATTTCGGTTCAAGAAATTGAGAGTTTTGTATTCCCATCATAAATCTCACGTGAGATTAGATAGGGGGAGGGGTTAAAGAAAATCTCACCTAATCTCACCAAGGGGAGGGGGTCCAAAATATGGAAAAAACATCTCACGTAATTTATGGACGCCCCCTTATTGCATACATACATTCATACGGAATACAATTAAAAATCCTTTGTTTATATACGCTCCGAATCACAAAAATATAAAAAAGAAAATATTCAACAGGTATATTAACCCGCATTAAAAGTGGCAGAAACAAATAAACTGTAATACAACGGTTTATTTTTGTACCACAAAAACAGAAAACAGCTGAGCATGTCGACAATGCGCATGAAATTCCGAACTGAACATTTAGTTTCAACAAAAATCCCAGGACTGCTAATCAGGTTACGAACCGGTAACGAACTAATTCCATTGTAACCCGCGAACACAGAACTGTTACTAAAAATTCAGAATTTTACTAACCGCGAACGCTGCTTTTTTCACTGCGCATGGGAATAGTCCCAGAACCGGTTCAGAATCGCACCCGCGAACATACCTATTGGTAAATAAAGAAAAAATAATAAAGAGGTGATTTTTTACTGCAGAACTAGATAAAAACTATACGAAATGACCATGCCGAGAAATGGTTCCTATTTATTGACGCGAAAACCGCAGGAGATCAAATTCGTTTTAAATTAAATGGAAATTTAAAAAAATATATTTATATTTTAGAAAAATGCAGTGGCGTACGATTTTTTCTTACAAAATATTAACATTAAACCCCTTATGGACGACACTGGTGATTTTTTTTCTTGTATGTCAAAAAATGTCTGCTGATGCAAAGGGAGCGTCCTCCAAATGTTTTAAAAAATATCTGAATTGGTATAAATATGATGTAGCTTTCAATCTTGTTTTTTATAAAACTGTATATTAAAATTGAGCAATTGTCTACTTCGGATAATTAATTTTTAATCAAAAAGGATATTATGGGTCAGTAGAATATTTTAATGCTGGATGTTATGGAATCCTAATTGGATAAAATAAAAATCCATTCATATTTTGATAATTAGTGAATAAATCGCATTATTCGTGAATTATTCAAAAATTTTCAAATTATTCGAAATGTTTCGAATTATTCGTCGAATTTCTAATAATTCGGAAATTCGAATTATTCGATTCGAATTTCGAATAAGCCGAGACACAAACCAAGAATCGGATAATTTCTGTAAATATGGTAAATATTTTTCGCCACTTTCGATTTAGATACCCATTTTTATCAGCTAATTGACCATGTGCAACATTGTGTCTCTTAATTTGAATCGCTAGAAACAAACCATATTTTATAAAAATCAAAACGTATATCAAGTAGTGACTTTACGAATAATACAAAATCTTTTTATTGTTTTAGCTGAGACTTCAACCATAATTATGTGCTTTAAAACTTAGGTTAGAGACGCTCGAAATTGAGGTTCTAAAAATATATTTTTCGGTATGACTCTTCTGTAAAATTTGTTAGGTGTTGCAAAACATTGCTTCGTATTTTATTACCTTGCATGCAAGTATTTCATAACAATGAGTAACCCTCCATTAACATCTGTAACTTTTGCAAAGTCGATATTTATGATTTCACAACCTGCCTCAACTTAAATAAGTGGTGGGAAGTCATGAGACTGATCACGTATGCAACCTGTGGATGACGTTTGATATGTCACGATCATCAACAAATGTCTGTTTCCGTGTATGTATGTCTTGTAAAATTAGCAGGAAGATATTACTTATAAGTTTGTTTTCGCAAAATTAGTAAGTAAAAAGTATTGTTATTAGTTATTGCTATACCGATTTTTAATTAAAAAAAGTCACAAAATTTATTATTACTTTGTTTTATAAAAAACAAGATTGAAAGCTACATCATATTTATACCAATTCAGGTATTTTTTAAAACATTTAGAGGACGCTCCCTTTGCATCAGCAGACATTTTTTGGCATACAAGAAAAAAAAATTTCACCAGTGTCGTCCATTCTTCACTCTTCCACCACACTATAAAAGGGCGACGGAAACCTCTGATTTAGTTGGTATAGATTCGACTTTTGTGTTGTAAACTTCGAGACATTGACACGTAACGATTTTGTCGTTGTTGTAACCATAGTTACGTTTTATTGTTAATAAAGGTATAAAAACGAAGGTACGTGTTTTTATACGAGGTGATTCAGAACAATATGTTTAGGATTAATATTTCCTTTCAAATATGCAAATTGGTTTAATTATAAGGAAAAACTTTTTTACATTTCTTTACATATTAGATTGAGTATGCACTAATGTACAAACTTAAATTTTCAACGCATGAAATATTAAAAAAAAACGTTTTTTTGAAAATCAACAAGTGGGCATATTCAAATCTTATGTTTAGTCCTAAACATCTTTTCTTTATAAAATTTTCCATACAGTGACTGATTAGAGAATTATCGTTACTAGGTACTTATCTCGAAACTTTGTAAAGACCGGCTAAGTGCAGGCATACTGACAAATAGGTAATTCTGTGCGAATATGCCATATTACATAATTATTTTAGTAGGTACATCACGCGAATTTTTAAGTTATATCGCATGCTTTCCCCTCGAGATGCGTGTCTGGATTAGGTAGATAGTAATTATGTAAAAGTATATTTACGAGTGGGGTTTGATAATAATTTATTGCTAAAAAGATATCAGTCTGCTGGTTTTTTTAATCGGATTAGAAGCTAATAATTTTAATTTTTTACAGTATGCAATAACGAAGTTTTTTCATTGTGCGGATAGCCGGTTTTTAAAAAGAAAAGAAAGTTGTAAAAAACGTCATTTTGACATGCTCAAGCATGGTTATTTTTTTATTTTAAAGAAAATAATTCAACGATAACGATCAATATACAGGGTGTCCGGAAAAATGTGGGAAATCTCTCTCACACGTATGGAACAGATGAAAATAACACGACAAGTTCTTATAAAATTTTTCCGTTTAAGCCCCCTGCGGAGGGGCTTAAACCCCTAAAGGGGGCAGCTAGAAATCGATTTTTCGTGAATAACTTTTAAAGCGCTCTGTATAATTTGATAATAATTTAGTACGATACATACTGGTAAAGACCTCTTAAAATAGTGCCCTTGAAACTTATGTCGCTTCTTTAGTTTGCCAGGGACGGACTAGTTTTTGCACATTATTGATAATATTTTTTACGCCCTGTATGGTGAAGACACAAAAAATATGTTTTTGGGTAGTTTAAACCTTTTGCTAAAAAAAAAGGTACTCTTGTTTGACATCGATGAAATGACCCGTTTTCGAGTATAAAATTATTTTAACAATAAGAGTTTATTTTTGTTTAATAATACAATATTTTATTCTCGATGTAATTTGTAATTGAAGAATTGAAGTCCTCTCGTAGCAGGTCAGGAATTTGTGAATTCTTATCTCTCTTCTATAGATACTTTTACGGCTTCTGCTCCGACGAATTATCCAGTATAGTCCCTCCTCTTGCAGCTCCCAACAGAGAAACTCGTGGTGCCGCACGTATGCATCCCTATACGGTCCAATTGGACAGGCTTCCCATTTCGTTCGCTCTTTTATCCCTAGAGTTTCTAGACTGTGGAACCTACTGGCAGCGGAGGTCTTTCCTTCCCCCCAAATCTTCAAGTTTTTAAGTCCCGTGTTAACAAACTTCCTCTTACCTGGCTTAAGACACCCACGGTACGTTAGTATTTAGGCTTTCAGCCTTCGTGGATGGTCCAAAGATAAAATAAAAGTGCAACTCTTGCCTATTTCCTCCAATAAAAAACATTAACATGTTTTTTTTTTTTTGAGCATTATAGCTAAAATTTATTTTATTTTAACAGAATAAAAGTGCTTTATTTGCCTAGTTTAAAATTTACTTAAGTCAAATATTTTTAATCTATTATGTATAATAATTGATTACATTGTCACAAAGCTAAATCGTTTAAGGATGAATAATACAAAGGTCGTTTGATAATTTCGTGCAAAAATAAAAACTACTGTATTGTTTGAGGTAAACGAACGAGGGTAAACCTTTTTTATTTTTCGACAGTCTTGTTAAGGCTTATACACTTTGTCCAAAGTTGTTGATCCCTTCCGAATAATAGATTCGCAGACTACCCCTTGGTAATCCATTGTTTAGATTGTTCTTTACTCTCAGGAGTGTGTGGCACTTCAAACCAATCAAATTACCGGTTACTGTGCCTTTTACCGTTGTCTGTTCTAAGTTCTAATCAAAGCTGCAGAGTCACCATATTGTTTTTCAAGCTTCTTTTAGTCTCCTAAGGTTCTTTGCCTTTCAGAAAGTAATGTTTGATCATCACACGAATTTTTTTTCACCATTTTCTGAAAATCACTTAACTTCCTCTATTGAAACGAATGTCAAACACAAAGAAATTGACCGATTAAGCTGACAATTCGCGTGTATTCTCCCCAGAAAACCTACTACAAACATAACCCCTATACGCGCAAGTAGCACCATCTTTTGGACTGTGCAGGGACTTTTCAAGCAACCCTCGTACATTAATATAAACTTCAAAAATATTTTTAATTTCTTATTGGGAGATAGTTCTGGAATACATAGTTGCATTAGTAAAAATGATATATTTCTTTTTGCGGCATAATTAAAGTAAAAAAAATAGTGAACTAGTTTTATAAAAAAAAGGTAAAGTTTAACCTAGGTCCGGAACAAGGTTAGTTTATATTTATAAGGTTGCGACATATCCTCAACTTTTAGGCGGTTCGAGGTCGGGGACGCAAGAAAGGGCACTCCACGGAAAAAAGTTGACAAGACTGGGTAAAATCAAAGCTGATGATCAATCCAGTGGCGTCTAGAATTTGCGCATTTCATTTTGCATTGTTTTGGAAGTGATATTTGTTGAAAGATGTAATTCCAAATGTTTTTTATTTAAAGTAAAAGAATTTACAACTTAATAATAATTAAAAACTGTTGTGTAAACGGTTTTTCTACTAATACAATAAACTGTACAGGGTCCGTCACGACGAGTTGAGTCGACAAGTATATAGGAAACGCCTAGGAATATTTTTCTAAAAATTTATATAGGAGGGTAACTGAAAGAGCTCTCTTCAACAAAAATATTTTCAACTCTCGACAACTTCCGGTTATACCGTAACTTCGTTATTTTAAATGGAATGTCCTATTTTTTATTGAATTTTGGAATCTACGTTAAATTTTAATACAACTTTGTATAAAACATCATACACCTAGATCCAGCCATTTTGCAGCAATTTCAGTTTTTTCGAAATATTTGACAGATGCAACCTTAGACAAAAATAACAATTTCTTGAAATTCAAACAAGATAGGCTAACTATTTTCTGACTTTGTATAAATAAGATCCATATCTTACCACTCACATGAAAATTGTCAAAAAAAAATATACAAGGTGCCCAAAAATTAACACCGTATTCCGATATTTTGAAAACTCAAAAACTTCGTTTTTTTAAATGTCAACCTTATTTTTTTCTTCGCCAATGGACTCTACGCTACAAAAGAAGGGCACTTTATAATTACAATCCTATATTTAAAATGAACGGTTCAGATCCAGGCATTTTGCAGCAATTTCAGTTTTTTCGAAATATTTGACAGATGCAACCTTAGACAAAAATAACAATTTCTTGAAATTCAAACAAGATAGGCTAACTATTTTCTGACTTTGTATAAATAAGATCCATATCTTACCACTCACATGAAAATTGTCAAAAAAAAATATACAAGGTGCCCAAAAATTAACACCGTATTCCGATATTTTGAAAACTCAAAAACTTCGTTTTTTTTAAATGTCAACCTTATTTTTTTTCTTCGCCAATGGACTCTACGCTACAAAGAAGGGCACTTTATAATTACAATCCTATATTTAAAATGAACGGTTTGCGTATAAAGTGGAAAAAACGAAATATTTCTATCTTTATTAGGACACTCAAAAATGTCAGTTGGCTTTGGCATGAATGAATCAACAAAAAAACAAAAGCTATTCTGACAACAAATAAAAATACTAGCAGTTTGACGTGTTTGTGTATCGAAAGTGTTAATATGCCTCGTTTAAGATTCAATAATGAAGATTATTTCAATTTATTAGTGATTCAGTGATTAGTGATATTTAATAAGACCATAAAGTAACATACCTACGGATAAGAGAAACCATCGCATGCTAAAATTTTCGTACCGTTTTTGCGGCAGGCTCAGCTCTGCCTGGCGGCAGGCTTGTCATTTTTCCAGTTTACACTTTAAATGCGTCGGTCGAAGCCTCGCCTCGTGTAACATCAGCGTTGAGGAGACACGTAAGCTTACTGAAATGACTAACTGGCGGTATTTCAACGAGAAACGAATAAAATTATATTGGGAGTTTTCGCATGACCTGTCCTTAAATCGGCTATTCCATGATAAATTTCCTTACTCTATGATAAGACTTAAGGGCGAAATATTTCGGGTTAAAGTCTAAAGTACGATATTTTATAAATTTATTTTTTATTCTTGACCAAATGGCGATGAGTAGTGAAAATTTAGGAACATCATGTACTTTTATTTGGGCCAGAATATGTGCGCCATCTTCCAGATCTAAATTAAACAGATGTAAATAATGTAACAATTTTTTTCTAAAGCCAAAAGCCCATCGTACCAGTTAGTCTAGGTGACCGCCGACATATACACTACTCAAAAGAATTATCGCATATGCTCGATTTCTTCCATAAGCTTCAATACAAAAATGCTTTCATTAAAATGGCCATATCTCTTTTAATTATTAAGATATCAAGAAAATTAAAAAAATAAAATGTTAAGAAAACGTGAAGCTATAACTTTATATTAACCGATGTTAATATAATAATTTTTATACAGAAATGTATACGAGGAATTTCAAATTTTATTACAATGATACTATACAAATAAAAGTATCATTGTAATAAAATTTGAAATTTCTCGTGTACATTTCTGTATAAAAGTGTTTTTAAGTATCGTTTCCAATTAGTTTGCCGCCACTGTATATACCCTGTACCCCCAAACGTTCCCGCATCGTGTGTATGCAAAACATATAGCAAAGCAAAGCTAACGTGGGGATGCGGGAACGTTTGAACGAGTGGACATTTGCCAAGCCTTGGCATGTCGTCTGTAGCCGGCTTTATAGTTTTAAAAATATGGCCATCCAAATTAGCCACACCTTTCAGTTCGCCTGGCAGGTACTTGTGCTTATCGAAAACGCCTGTCATTTTTTTAAAACCTTACTATGAATGAACTAAACCCTATAAAAACTCAAGCTTACAGCTCCAAAGTTTTTTGTTTTTATTTTTTTTAAACTCTCAAAAATATACAGGGTGATGATGATGCTCGGCTAATGCCTGCCAGGTGATGATTTACGTACGTAGCATGCTATGACTTCATCACTATACAAATTTCCAGCCTTACAGGTCTAACGTAAGGGCGCTTTCAGACGGGCGACTTTTTGCAGTCGAAGTTGACTACAAAAATATCGGCATCTTGTCGCCAATTTCGACTACAACTGTAGTTGTAAATAAGGCCGTATTTCCACGGGCCACAAGTTGATATGGACCACAAAAGTGGTTGGTCTGCTGCCGCCAGCTCATAGTTCTGTTTTCCAACAATGCTAAAGTTTTTGTGGTTGGAGTGGCTACTATGGAAACACTTTTTATGGTCCATATCAACTTCAAAAGTGGCCTGTGGAAACACGGCCTAAGGTGTAGTCAGTCGACGGGATCGGCGACAATTAGCGGCAGAAGGTCGATTGCAGTCCAAAAACGCCCGTATAAAAGGAATCGCTTTTTCATGGTTGTTAAATGACAACTGCAAATAGCGAAAATCAGCCACAAACGATCGACTTTTGCGGTTAACTTCGACTGCAAAAAGTCGCCCGTCTGAAAGCGGCCTTACTCGAGGGGTTCACTAGCTCTTATAAATACTACTAATGCATTTGCGAATGTAGTAAAAATTGCTGCATTCCTAAATCACAATTTCTTTTACACGTGACAAACATGTTCGCTATATTATCGTATGTGTATTTAAAAAACTATACATGATAAGATACGTTTTAAATAATGATTGAATCATAACCGATGTGTGAAGGTAAAGCAGTTTTTATAGCTGCGGTCTGTAAATAAGCTGCGTTAGTGTAAAGCTTTCCCAACCATACGCCTGTCACATGATAAATTCTAAACTGTCTCCAGTTTACTTTTAGCTTAGTCTGCATCTTACCTCATCATTAATCTATTATTAAAATTAAACCGCAGCTTTTTTATTTTTTCAGTCGGTGTTGCTTAGTTTTTAACTGTGTGCGTTTTTAAATTGTGGTTCTTCTAGCCTTCAAATTCCGCGAGTATTCAGAAATAACTGGTATTTTTAGACAGTGCGGATTATTGTGTGTTTTAGTTCATGTTTGTGGTATTTGTTTGTAAGGGAGTGAATTTTGTTTAAATTTTAAAGCGGATTTGTGGAAAGGTTTAATTTTTACATTGAAATGAACAATCATGGGACCTCTGTTACAACAGACGGCCGGTCTTATAGAACGAACAGACTTATGTCTATTAGAATTGGTAAGTGAAATTTAATCGTCATAGTATAAAGATAGTAGGTCTAATTTTGCTATCTTTAGCCTTCTAAAATAAGGCTAAAGATGGCATCAAAATCACATTTTTTTTTTCATAAAAACTGGAGTTAGGTGGTTTTACAATTGATTAATAAAAATGTGATTATGATGCCATCTTTAGCCTTATTTTATAAGGCAAAAGATGAAATCACATTTGTGGCAGTCACCGATAAGAGTACATTTAGAGGATGCCCCATCTAAAATTGGGATGATGACATTAATTTTCGGTATGTTCGGAAGTTCTAGAACTTTAAAAATGTTTTAGTCGTATGTCGTATGCCCTCTACTACCCCATAATATTTTCAAATTTTCAAGGTTTTCCAAAGCTTTACTTTTTGAGAAATCAATAGCCGCAGTTTATCATGGGACATCCAGTACTTGTATCATGATAA
The DNA here is from genome assembly GCA_014170235.1 of Listronotus bonariensis. Taxonomy (NCBI): domain Eukaryota; kingdom Metazoa; phylum Arthropoda; class Insecta; order Coleoptera; family Curculionidae; genus Listronotus; species Listronotus bonariensis. The sequence continues at coordinate 2,977 of JACEGR010008438.1, read as the reverse complement.
CTAAACAAATTTAGTTCAATAACAATTTACTTTATACCCTAAAAGTATTAAAATCCCGTGTAAAGCATTCCTCTTAAGTGGCTTTTTAAAGAAAATTCCCTTTTATGCTTCTGTAATGATTAATCGAGTGATTATTGTTACTTAATATTAATAACAATTATAAACAAAACTTAATCGTGTTAAAACTCTTATTTTAACACATTATCACTACCATGTAAATAAAAATAAATGTTGTACTATAATACCTTTTTAAGCAATCACTTAAATTTAAATTAAAATAATTACATTTTATGCATAGTGCTTTTTGCTAATAGAGTAGGTATAAGAAAATTATTATTTTTTTAGAAACTACGGTTAGTCGGTCCCATTAACTGCATTTCATCTTGATGTATTGTGGTATTATTTATACATTTCTAAGTATTACCGCTATAGTAAATCTATTTTTTCTCATTAAACTCTAGTAAAAAAATTTAACCACCATATGAATCGGATACCGTGTTCATTCAGCTTCTTTTTTAAGTTCGATACGACCACTTTGAATGAAAAATGATCTTTTTGTCTTTAACCGAGTCTTTAACCATCAATATCTTAGCAACCGCTGATCTCACAAGATAGTTTAGAGTAGGACTGGCAACCTAAACCGGTTTTCGGTTAACCGCGGTTTTGGCCAAAACCGGAAACCGGTTTTGAATTCCGGTTAACCGGTTTTGAAAAACCGGTTTTCGAATATCGGTTAAACGGTTTTAAAAAGCGGTTTTCAAATACCAGTTTTTCGGATAATCTGTTTTCAAATATCGGTTATTTGGATAATCGGACCAAAATCGAAAAGCGTTTCTTCGAATATCAATTAATAGGTTTTTGGTTGATTGCGATTTATATTTAAAAAAAGAAAAACCGTTCATTTTGTAAAATCGGATATTGGTTGACAGATTATACAGGGTGCTTCATTTACCCTTAGACAGGCAAATAACCAGAAAACGGCGCATTTTAGAAGAAAATGTTTCTAGTAAGAATTGTTTGAAATAAAGGGGTAAATTTAATGGTATTATAAGTTTGTGACCTTGACTAAAATTTTAAGGTCATATTCATATCAACTTTGTTTTTTCAAAAGGCAACTCCAATTTTTTATTTAGAATCTTAATCTACATACAAAAATGAGCAACTTTCATATAAAACTTTTTAAATTCAATTTCAATTTTAAAAGATATGTAACAAAATAAATTTAAAGAACCCATTTTTTACTATAGTACAAAAAATATTTATTTTTATTACAATGTATTTTTTAACACTATTAAACATTTTTAAATATGCTGGTTGAAAATGGTCATATATAAACCAGTCGTTTAAACAAGTAAAATAAAAAATAAAAAAATTATTTTAAGATGCATTTTGAAAGAAAATGTATTTAAAGACCGTTTTCGGTTTTCAGCTTTAAAAACCGATTTCGGTGTATCGGTTTTGAAAACCGGTTTCGGTTTTTGGTTTTAGAAACCGGTTTTTAATATCGGTTTTAGAAACCGGTTTTTAATATCGGTTTTTAAAACCGGTTTTTAATACCGGTATTTAAATATTCGGCTAACCGGTTTTTTAAAAACCGGTTAACCGGTTTTGTTTTTTTCCGGTTTTTGCCAGCCCTAGTTTAGAGGGGTTTTAAAATCTTGAGTAAATTCCCATGAAAATCGTGATCCTTTAATTCTTTTTCAAAAATTTAAAATTGGGATGTTGACATTAATTTTCGGTATGTTCGGAAGTTCTAGAACTTTGAAATTGTTTTAGTCGTATGTCGTATGCCCTCTACTGCCCCATAATATTTTCAAATTTTCAAGATTTTCCAAAGCTTTACTTTTTGAGAAATCGATAGCCGCAGTTTATCGTGGGACATCCAGTAGTTCTATCATGATAACTAACCAAATTTAGTACAATAACAATTTACTTTATATCCTAAAAGTATTAAAATCACGTGTAAAGCATTCCTTTTAAGTGGCTTTTTAAAGAAAATTCCCTTTTATGCTTCTGTAATGAGTAATCGAGTGATTAATATTACTTAATATTAATAGAATTATAAACAAAACTTAATCGTGTTAAAACTCTTATTTTAACACCACATTATCACTATCATGTAAATAAAAATAAATGTTGTACAATACCTTTTAAGCAATCACTTAAACTTGAATTAAAATAATTACATTCTATGCATAGTGCTTTTGGCTAATAAAGTATAAGAAAATTATTATTTTTCTTAGAAACTACGGTTAGTCGGTCCCATTAACTGCATTTCATCTTGATGTATCGTAGTATTATTTATACATTTATATAAGTATTACCGCTATAGTAAATCTATTTTTTCTCATTAAACTCTAGTGAAAAAATTTAACCGCCATATGGATCGGATACCGTGTTCATTCAGCTTTTTTTTTGTTTGATACGACCACTTTGAATGAAAAAGGATCTTTTTGTCTTTAATCATCAATATCTTAAAGCTGCATGTCCACTAGTAAGTAACTTGCGACATGTTTTGCGAGAGTGACTTTCCGGCTTGTGTACACTAGTTAAAAAAATAAGCAATTTCACTCTCGGCAATAATTCTCGAAAGTGATATCTGACATTATTTGCGCAATAAATGTCAGAAGTGTATACACTGTGCAACTTCCAATTTTATTGCAAGTTCATATAAAATATCTTCCCACAAAGTGAAATGTGCTGCTGCGTATGTTGCAATTACTTTATCAAAACAAGAAAAGAAAAGAAAAAGAAAAAGGAGAGTTTGGGTGAAAAACTGGGTACTCAGTAGGCACGAATTTGGAGTTGTTGAAACACTTTTAAGTGAACTAAGGGATAAAGACCCAGTTCAACTTAATAATTTCCTGTGTACGCAAGTTGTGCAGTTTACGATTAATTTCTGTTTCATTTGTGTTGAACTTTGTTGACAAATACTTTAATGCATTTTGCTTCTTTATTCTATTGCGATATTCTTTAT
>JACEGR010008437.1:0-37002 GCA_014170235.1 Listronotus bonariensis | reverse complement strand
CTTTTAATGATCTAAGAAAAATAGAAGACCTAATCAAAATAAACCTATAACCAATCTATTTTTACCATACATACCCGGAATATTAAATAAAATTCAACGAATAGGAAATAAATTTACTATTCGCACAATCTTTAAAACACAAAACTCTTTAGATCTTAATTAACGAAAACAAAACCATACAACTTAAATGAAAATACGAAAAATGACATTAATAAAATACCTTGGGAATGTAATAAATTTTATATAGGTTTAACTTGTAGACCATTAGCTGAGCGCATAAAAGAACACAGATCATACATTAAAAACAAAGAATTTCACAAATCAAAAATCTGTCAACACGCATTTAATAATAATCATAGAATAAACAGGGATACTTCGAGTATTTTAGCGAAGTAAAATTGTTCTAAAAAACGCAAAATCAAAGAAAATGCATATATATTTCTAAATAAAGATAATTGTGTAGCCTTAATTTCAGTTAATTTAAATAACACCAGCAGCGGAACTCCGTGTACTGTAGTATTCTACAAATCGACTTCATTCTACCTCACTCGCACTCTGTGTTTAATAAAACACGCTTGAAGTTGATCAAATTGGTCGCCTATAAGCGAAGTCTCCGAACGTGTAAAATTCTCCCAAAATTTTAAAAAAGTCGTCCATAACCCTAAAATAAATTTAGGTGTTCGTTAGTTTGCTATGATTTATATTGTTATTTGGTTGTTTTTGTGTTGTAAGAATGCAAAAAAATGTATTGTTTTTTTACAAGGATAAAAAATATAATTTTTAGTTCTAGACATGTGTTTAGTGTCGAAAAAATGTGACCTTGATTTTTGCAAAGATTCACGATTGTATAAAGCTAATTCGGTATTGAATTTTTTAGTTTAGATAAATTGGTCACTTATTTTTGCTTTACTGATTTACATTATTTACAGTAGGAAACATTGATAGCTATTTATTAAAAAAAAAGGTTAACTTAATCTTCAGAAAAAATTAGTTTCATAAAAGGAGGGAGTATCCGATAGACATAATAACTGCTAATTCCATAGTCCAAAATTGACTCCAAGAGTAAAAGAGAATAAAATTAAATAAAAATCGATTTAAAAGCTAATCCTTTTTTATTTCGTGTTAAAAACAATAATTAAAAACTCAATTGCTCAATAATGATATTTCGTAAATCTAATTCGCAATAGCTGTATGTGCGTCCTTTTTCATCTTGCACAGTTAAACAGAGAAGTATTAGTACACATATAGACATTTTATGAACATTTCCGATGTTTAGTCTATTGTGACACAGAGTACCAAAAAGTGCAATTATCTACTTCTTGAGTAGAAATCTACGATAGAAAGCGGGGTGTAGAATTCTATAGAGCACGGAATCCCGCTGCTGGTTACCTTTGCTTAATACTGAGGTATGTTCAGAAAGACCAACAATTTACTATCTATTCACTTTTTTGTATTTTAAATAAAAAAATACACCAGTAATTTATATCACTCTTGACACAAATGTCAAAATATTCTCAGAATATTTCCAACTAAAAACTTAAAATGTTTAACATTTTTAATTTAAGTATTAGTTAATTTTTATTTTAATGGTTTAAATTAATTTTATCTTGACAATGGTGGCAGACTTGCCACCGAAACGTCGACTTTTAATTAGATTTTTTAGGTTTTTGGGGACTTTTCTTTATTTTGTTTCAGGCGACCGGCCAGTTCATAGGGGTCAATAGGGCTGAACAGGGTCAGCTCGCTCTACTCCGGGACCAGGACCAAAGCGATCCCATTCTTTCTAGATTTTTTTGTGTATGCAAAATTCAAATCCCCTAGATCTCTTTCTTACCACCAACCCCGAACTCTATCAAACATCTGTCACAGCTCCCCTAGGTCGCTCAGATCATGAAATAGTTACTATATCTTACCCTGCACATCCCGAGGTAAATGAATGCATGCCACCACGTACCGTATGACACAACAACTCAGCCGACTGGGCTGGCCTAAGGGACTTCTTTGCCATCTACCCCTGGGATACCATCTGCTTTTCTTCTCGTGATCCTTCTAAAATTTGCAATCAACTAACTGAATCAATTCAATTGCATATTGAAACCTATATTTCACACACCATCAAGAACCCAAAACAATCCAATAACAAACCCTGGTTTTCCAAATCTTGTGATAAAGCTAAAATTTTAAAAATTCAGGCTCAAAAGAAGTTTCTACAGGATCCTAGTCCAGAAAACCGACAGGCCAGCATTGAAGCAAGAAACTACTACAATCAAACAATTTCTAAAGCCAAAGACTCCTTCGACAATTGTATTAAAAACAAAGTTCTTTCTTGCTCAAATGGCAGAAAATCTTTTAGGTCCTTTGCGAAATACATAAGTAGGAATTTTTGTACCAGTTCTTTCCCACCACTAACTTTGGAAGATGAAATTATTTCTACCGCTAACCAAAACTATTTGCTAAACAATATGCTGCCAATTCAACCCTTGACCCTCCCGTAAATCATCCAATTCCAGCGGTTACCCCGGTTCCTCATAAAATGCCCGATATTATTTTTAAGGTAAAACACATTAAGCGTATCCTTTCTTCCCTTAACACCAAGAAATCGTCTGGGCTGGATAACATACCAGCGGTTGTTTTAAAAAAATGTGCTCCAGAACTTGCACCAATCTTAACTCGGCTTTTTCGAAATTTCTTACTACACAGGTATCTTTCCGGAGAGCTGGAAAGCTGCACGTGTTCAACCTATTCCCAAGAAAGGATCTAAATCTTTTCCATCTAACTATAGACCAATTCTCTCAGTTCTTTGTAAAGTAATGGAAAAATTCATTAATTCACAAATTCTTAAGTATTTAGAAAAACACTAATTTTGCACGACAGGCAGTATGGATTTTGCCACAAAAGATCTACAGCAGATCTTCTTTCCTTCGTATCACACTGCTGGAATAAGTCTCTTGAGTTTCTAGGTGAGTCTCAGATTATTGCTCTTGATATATCCAAAGCTTTTGACCAGGTCTGGCATGCCGCACTTCTTAATAAACTTCCCTCCTATGGTCTTTCAACTAAACTCTGTACTTGGCTCTCTAGTTATCTATCCGATCGACGTATATCAGTTATTGTGGACGGCCATTCTTCAAGCTTTCACCAAGTTAATGCTGGAGTGCCTCAGGGCTCAGTTCAAGCACCAACATTGTTTCTTCTTCACATCAACGACCTTCTCTCGTCCACAACTAATTCCATTTATAGTTTCGCCGACGATAGTACACTTCACTCCAGTTTTCAGGTTTCTAAACCCATCACTAAACCTGATTTGAAAAACAAACGCAGAACGATGCAGATATCTCTTTCGCAGGATCTTAATTTAATATTGGATTGGGGCGCCAAAAATCTCGTCCACTTTAATACATCCAAAACACAATCATGTTCCTTGTCGCGAAAAGAGTCATCAAATACTCGTCCTATACTTATGAGCGGCCAAGTTTTACAATGCAAAGACACCTTCGATCTTGTGGGCGTCACATTTGAAAGTAACCTTAACTGGCATAAACACATTGTATCTATAACCACGGCAGCTTCAAGAAAGCTTGGATTTCTCTTTCGAGCCAAAAAATATTTTTCCCTTCTAATTTATACACTTTATATGTATCCCAAATCCGACCTCCCTTGGACTATTGTTCTCATATCTGGGGCATGGCTTCCACCACAACCCTAAGCATTCTGGATTCTATTCAAAGAAGAGCTATTAGTCTCATTAATAATCCTTCACTTGCAGAAAGGCTTCTCTCTCTTGCCCATCGTCTGGCTGTAGGGGATCTGTCGCTTTTTTATAGTCACTTCCATGGCTTTTGCTCTGAAGAATTGTCCAGTATAGTTCCTCCACTCGCGGTTCCCAACAGAGAAACTCGTGGTTCCGCGCTTATGCATCCCTATACGGTCCAACTGGACAGGCCCCGAACTTCTCACTTTGTTCGTTCTTTTATCCCTAGAGTTTCTAGAATGTGGAACCTGCTGCCCGCGGAGGTCTTTCCTTCCCCCAAATCTTCAAGTATTTAAGTCCCGTGTCAACAAACTCCCTCTTACCTCGCTTAAGACACCCACGGCAGGGCCGTATTATCCATTAGGCTGACTAGGCTACAGCCTAGGGCGCCATGAAAAAATGAGCGCCAGACAGGGGAGTTATAGGCGCCAGACAGGGGAGGTTTTAAAAAAGTTTAGGTTGAGTGGGGATTTTTGATGACTAATTTCTTTGTGAATAAGGTGCTTTGAAATAATAGGCGTAAAAAGGAGGGACTGACCTTTTTTTGCTCTTAAAAATTGTTTTGGGTGGAAAATAGGCGCGCCGGGAATTCTAGCCTAGGGCGCCTGAAACAGTTAATACGGCTCTGACCCACGGTACGTTAGTATTTAGGCTTTTAGTCTTCGTGGTTTGTCCAAAGATATAATAATATATATATATATATATATATATATATATATATATATATATATATATATATATATATATATATATATATATATATATATATATATATATATATATATATATATATATATATATATATATATATATATATATATATATATATATATATATATATATATATATACAGTGGTGGACAAAAGTATGGAAAGATTATTATGTTGTACATTTATTGAACACACCACGTATATAAAAATTCTTATATTTATATCTGAAATTAGGATAAGGATAAACAACTTTTAACATTGTTGCTGCTTATCTCTGGCTATTTTTCTCTCGCGTTATCAGCATTCTTGGTTTGCTGCTGGACAAAAAATATGGAAAGATTTTTTTTCACATCAATATGAATACAAGCTATTTGTATATTTCAGTTTTAGTTTGCATATTCTGCTTATAACTACTTTCTTAACAATGGGAAAAATAAATATTTTCCGATGATTTACGCAATAAGGTTGTGGAGTTTAAAAATCAAGGCCTGAAACAGTGCATTATTGCAAAAAATTAGAATAACGGAAGGCGCAGTTTCTAAAATATTAGAAAATTTCAGTTAGTGGGTAGTGTGAAGTGCTCCAAAACCGGGCGACCCAGAAAAACCAATTCCAGAATAGATAAAGTCATTAAACGAATATCAATATCAGATCCAAGAAGACCATCGACGAAAATAAAAGACGAAATATGCCGACATTATAACGTAGATGTATCGGACCGTACTGTGAGGCGTCGATTATGCGAAGCTGGACTTCTAGGAAGAGTTGCAGTTAAGAAACCCTGCTTTCAAAGAAAAATCGCAAGGCCCGAATTAGGTTTGCTCAACAACATCTAAATTGGACTGCTCAAAAGTGGAATACTGTTCTCTGGAGTGACGAGAGCAAGTTTAATATTTTTGGTTCGGATGGAAGAACATATATGAGAAGACCAGTAGGAAAAGATATGATGTTAAGTACCAAATACCAACGGTGAAGCATGGCGGTGGTAACGTGATGGTCTGGGGATGTTTTCCCGGTCTGGTATCGGACCAATAATAAAAATAGATGGCGAAAATGGCACCGCATGTTATGTATAAAGATATCCTAGAGAATACAATGCTGCCATACGACCGAAGAAGAAATGCCACTTACCTGGCGATTTCAACAAGATAATGAACCGTCACTTGACTGGGTTCTACACTAAACTCATTTTTATTAAAATTAAACATACATAGGCGCATGATAGATGAGATTTTTACACAAAACGTAAGTTTACATAAAAACAATTGACAAACGCTGTAAATCTCAATTTCGCCAAAAATGACAGTTTCTGAAATAAACTAATCAATTATACGAGATTAACCAAAAACTCGATCGGATCGATACTGTCTTTGGTCTGCCATAAATAAGTTTTAAGTACATTAAAATGTAGGAAGTCGAATAAGAATAAATTAAAAGGTATATATATATATATATATATATATATATATATATATATATATATATATATATATATATATATATATATATATCTTTTAATTTATTTATTCGACTTTCCCATTTGTGGCGCTTAAACACGGTATATTTAGATCCGATCGATCATCATATATTGACAGTTTATTTAAAGAAACTATAAATTTTGGCTGAAAATCAATTTGCAACGTTCATTTTATAATAACGTTTTTGTGTAAAAATCTCATCTATCATGCGCCTATGTATGTTTAATTTTAATAAAAAATGAGTTTAGTGTAGAACCCAGTCAAGTGACGGTTCATAATGTGTTTTAAAGTAAATTCGTCGTCGGTCGTTCTTTGGTAACCCTGTATATTTACTTTATCAAACATGCAGTGGCGGCGCCAGCTTTTTTACGTTGGGCGATACCCGGCAGAGAAACTTGGAGGGTGGGCAGCATTGTGGCTACATTTTCACATTTAATCTGTATTTTTATTAGATTTGAAAACATAAATTCTATATGGTCTGGCTGGTAAAACTCAAGGTTAGTTTATATTTATAAGGTTGCGACATATTCTCAACTTTTAGCCGGTTCGAGGTCGGGGACGCAAGGAAGGGCACTCCACGAAGAAAAGTTGGCAAGACTGGGTAAAATCAAAGCTGATGATTAATCCAGTGGCGTCTAGAATTTGCGCATTTTATTTTGCATTGTTTTGGTAGTGATATTTGTTGAAAGATGTAATTCCAAATGTTTTTTATCTAAAGTAAAAGAATTTACAACTTAATATTAATTAAAAACTGTTGTACAAACGGTTGTTCAACTAATACAATAAACTGTATATCTCCGGCACTGAACAACATGGCCAAAAAATGGGGGATGTGACGACGTAACACGTCAAAGCAATATGGCCGAATGTCGTGACCTTATATAGACCGACTTTGGGTAAAACTGACTTTTTGTGTGCCTGTGTAATCTTTGCATTGCACTTATTATTTTAGGGAAACTCTGAAGGTGATATTCCTACTTTACTTGGTCAATGGTTTTTCTAAACGTAGAATATTTTACTTTTCCCACGTTTTACCCAGAGATAATTAAAATAAGATTCGCATGATAGTTTTCCTTATGATAATTCTTTACTATGCCTCTGCAATGACCTTGACCATGACCTTAAAAGGTCATAATTCTGAGATAGTCGAGAGCATGCCCGAGCATAAGTTTTTACCTTCCCATTCTTTGGTTCTAAATTAGGGGTTTCACATAAAAAATTGATTGGACCTTTAAATGTCCTTTAAGGTCGTGATTAAGACAAATCCATGGTCATTATTGCGTAGCCAAGGAAAAATCCCTACCTATAGAATTTTCCTTTTTATTATCAACATTGACTTTAACTAAGAGCACACCCTATTTGTGGGGTTTTCGGTGCTCGTTAGGGGGTCAAGAAGTGATTTTTAGGGGTTGTGTCCTTGATTTTTATCAGCATGTTGAACCCTATATCTGTGCAAAATTTCAGAAAAATTAGCTGAAAGCCATTTTCCATAAGAAAACTGCGGGGTCCTTTGCACATCTTTGTCGCTTTAGAAGTTGTATTTCTTGTTTATTAAAAATCCAAATGTAGATGGGGTATTAATGAGGGTCAAGCCTGTAGATGACGAAAATTTTATGTGGACTATCAATTTTTTAAACGTTAATGTACACCAGCATGTCGGCCATAAAAACTCCAACTTTTTTGTTTTTAGAATTTTTGTGAAAAAACAAACGGTTTTCGAGAAAATTGCTTTTGTAGTACGCTGGTGAAAACCAAAACATTACTTATTTTACTTCCACTTTTAGTAATATTAGGCTGGGACAAAAAAATTACATTTTTTTTTAAACGGTACTGTAAAAATATCATTTATGATGATAAAAAAATATTGTGAAAGTTTCCTTAATATTAATATTAGAAGGTCTATCATCGCGAGTAACAGTTTTTGACAACAAACTTTTTTATGCAAAACTCGCGAATCGTTGACTTGAAATTTTATCAACAAACATTTCCAAGGAAAAATAAATTATTGTTTTAAATTACCTCGTATAAAAACGTATCCTCGTTTTTATACCTTTTATTAACATAGAAAGGTAACTATGGGTACAATTACGACAAAATCTTCAGTTGTTCTCGAAATGAACACTACAAAAGTCGAAACTATACTACTACCCCAAGCTTTTCCATCGCCCTTTTATAGTAGTTTAGAAATGTCTAGAATGTTTTAGAAATATCACGAAAATTCCATAGTACAGGATGGAATAAAAGTTCTTAATGGATAATTCGAGTGTTTTCGGAAATCTTCGAAAGTGATGAAAGAACTTGTAGAAACTAAGGTAAATTATTCAAATAAATTATAAAACTAAATTAAATAGCCCTAACTTTATACAATTCTATAAGCTAAACGCTTATTTTTAAAGTCCCTAAGATTATTTACAAAAAAGCTCTCTTCGTAAACTGTCGTCAAAGCGGCCGTTTCCATGTAATCGGGGTTTGAACACTTTTTCTTTTAAATGTTTTAGGTATTAACGTCAGTTCTAGTTCATAAAGCATTATTAGTATCTGTACTATATAACGAACGAAACGCGCCTGGTGAGGAAATGGTTTGTTTAGCTATTTTGCATATTCATTCTTCTTCTTTTTAGCTTGAGGCATCTTGCATTTTATATAAGAGTTTTCGCATAGGAATAATTTAAACGTTTTGTTTGTTGGGATGTTATGATTAATTGCTGGCTATTATTTTTTGATTTTATTACAAACTAGCTATGATTCCCGGCTTCGCTCGGGAGTTTATATGAGACCCAAATAACCGTTGTTCTGAATGAAGTTCAAATACTCGACAACAGATGGCGCCACTATACTTAACTTCTAGATGATTCCAAAAATTTTCAGAACTTTGTGTCTCCGCCAATTTGTCAAGAATGAGTGATAATATTTTACATTTTTGCCACCCACAACCACCCACTTCCGTCCACCCCGACCAAACTCCCTTACTCACAATGGGAGACCAAGGGGTATTTGTAACCCCGACGGGAAGTCGATCGGAGTTGCGGATGATAGCGAAAATCGTGGACACACGAACGTACATTAGCATTTTATATAATATATTAGATTAGGTGGGTTATTGACCGAATGACCTTATAAACCAGTCGCGCCTGCTTGTTACTACTACAAATATAATAATTATTTAAATAAATCCAATACATATTTTTAAAGCGCTACAAAAAACGTCTCTGAACATTTTTTAATTAATTCACTTCTTCAAAAGTTATTCGTCGTTGAACTTACTTTTGGATTCATTTTCAACGTCCAATAACTTTTACGGCTTATTTGACTATAATTTACGAAGATAGCTTTTTTGTAGGGAATTTAATTTTCTTTAAAAATGTATTTTGGAAATTTTTTCAATATCAACGATTTGCCAGTTTTGCATTAAAAAAAAGATTGCTATCAAAAACCTGTTAGTCGCGATGACAGACCTCTTAATATTAATATTAAGGGCTCTAAGTTTAACAATCAGTTTTTTTGTCATTATAAATGATATTTCCAGTTCAGTACCGTTTGATAAATAAGTAGTTTTTTTGACCCAGTCTAAGTGATATATCCTCTTTTGTTTAATAAATAAATGAAATACATTTCGTAATTTAAAAAATACATTTCGTAATTTAAAATTTTAGCTTAACTGACGGAAGAAAATTTGAAATTATTTAAAATATTTTAGCTAGGATATTATTATTATTTTTTACTTAAATCCCTTTTTGATGACACAACAAAATATTGGTAATTTTTAGTATTACGACCATATAGATCGTTTAATAAAGAATTCGTATTTTGGATGTCTTGAATATTAATTTCAAATTTTTTAATAGGGCTTTTCCGCGATTCTTTGCTTTGGGTTGGTCGAGAACAATTAAGGTTGGGCGCACGCCCAACCGCGCCCACCCCTGGTGCCGCCATTGCAAACACGTCTTGTTGTAACAAGTATGCCGAAGTAATCCTTAAAATTAGTAAAACAGGCCGTTCTACTGACCAAAGATACAGGACGGTAAAGTTAAAAAAATGTATGTTTTTTTACCACTGCGTACCTCAAAAGTTAAGACATTTAGGACATAGGTTTATCTGAATTTTTCTTCTTAAAATCACCCAAGAATATACTTAGAAATAAACATTTAATTATAAAACACCATCTATACCTTAGAACCGGTCATAAAGAATTTTTTTTTCATCCAGATATCTCAAAACCGACACTTTTAATTAACTTTTACCATTAATACAAATAACACCTATTTTGGGAAGTTATTAAGTACGATTCAAATTTTATTTGGGCCAAATTTTTTTATAAGTTTTTGTGGTTTACCGAAAATTTAATAATGTGCACTTGACTGGTTTCTTAAATAAACAATTTAATTACTAGTGACATATCCAAGTACTTCGTAGTAAAAGTAAAGGATTAATTTTAAAACACAATTAAGTATTACCCAACAAGAGACTAGGATAATAAATATTTTTTTTTATTGAAATAAAGAATGTTCATGTCAAGCATTTAATGACAACATGCTTGGATATAAGGTATATTGTTAAGATTATTTTCATTGATTATACCAGTTATGAAAAATTCTGCAAAAAGATTTTTTAAATGGATACTATAATATTTGTTGGATGATATATTTATAATCATTATTTTTTAATTGCAGACTGATACTTTAATTCACAACCTTAAGACTGATAATGCCCACCTTAACAACGAGTTACAAAGGCTTACTCAGGAATTGCAAGAACAAGCTACAAATTACCAAAATTTTGTTATTCAAAATCAAACCTTACAGGAAGAACTTAGAAGCAAAAATGAGCACTTTATTAATATGGAAGTAAGTTAATGTGCTAAAACTTAATATTTAGTAAATTGAGATGTTACAATAAGGAAAGTACTATAAAATTAAGTAATTATTAAGGCAAATTTAATACAATTAATAAACATATTAAAAATTAAAAAGAAAAGTTTAAAATAAAATTTGTGACTAATATTATCAAATGAAAAATTACCCTGACATATGTTTAAAAAAATATTTAAAAATTTTAAAAACCAACATTTACAAAAAAAACTTACACTAGTTCAGTTTCTTTTTCTACTCAACATATCTGCTTTATTACTTTGACTTAAAAAATGATTTTAGTAATAGTTTTGCCATGACTTGCTTTCCCTCTTGTTATAAAACCTACCTTTTTGGTTGTTTGCTTGGAATACACAGTCCCTATTTTCTCACCATCATTTTTTTCTTTTATGATCAATCATCAATCTAATAAAATCAATAGTTTTGCTGAATATACTCACAATCTCTTTATTATGGTTTCTTAAGCCAGTCTTTCAGCCTCATTTGTGAAAGAAGCGTAACTTAATGTAAATATTTCCTTTGCTAGATTTTTATTTAATGTTGGTCTCCATGTATGAAGAAGGGCATCTCCTTTTTGATTCTATCCAAAAAGTCATTCCCCACTATTAAAAGAACGCTTCCCACTTTGCTTATCGAGAGCATATGCAAGGTGACGCAGAAGTTCTAACTCAATTTCTTGAGTCAGTAACTTCAGCTAGAAATAAAAACATCTTTTGCGTTAATTGTTTATCTGTACTTAGACCTTTAAATTTTTTACGAAGTTGCGAAGATAATATCGCTCAAATGGCCACCGCCAGAGTTAATGTACAGGGGTTTCATTTATATTTTGCCACCCACTTACAACGATAACTAAATAATATAGAGAAAAGAATAAAAAACGGTTGGACAACGGAAACAATTTCAATTAATGTCAATTTACTTTTAACATAAGGAAGTTGACATTAACTTCCTGTATAACCGGAAGTGGTAGAACTTCTTCATATTAATTATAACAACTTATGGTTTATTTTCGAATATTCTATTTCTGTTTAGTTTACAAATGTTAAAGTCATGATGGTATATAAACACCATTTGTAAAACGAGCATATTTCGATAGGGTGATTAAGGCGGGGTTGGTCTTTCAACCATGTTTGTCAAGATAGGGGGTTACTTTTGCGCCACCTGGTAAAATTCGTTTTCAGTGCAAATAAAGTGGTTCCGAATTGCTATTTTGACCCTTCTTTTGACCATAGACTGTTTAAACACTGCTACTTGCAGAAGTATCCTTACCTTTCTACTCCTTAATGCCAATTGTCTAAAGATTTTTACAGAATTTCTTATTCTTTGTCTTACTTGCAAAAATAATATGAAGTTAATGACATAGTTGTAGACAAAAAAAAAAAGGTGCGACTCAATACGTAGCATAGTAATCATTCACATTTTCTGTTGTCACAGGCTATGGTGAACCATTCCTTTAACTCATTTTTGCCCTAAAAATAATAGTATCATCAAATCTTACTAACAGCAGCCGTTACAAAAGAACTTTGTTAAACGCATTTTCTTAGTTTGAGTATATTTTGTTGTTGACCAGAATAAAAAAGTTGCGGTTGTCGCGAACCTGGGCTACTTTCTTATGAAACGACTGATGATATAAACAAAGCCGTCATAGCCATCTTAGTTTTTGAGCTACAGGGCGATTTTAAAAATATTGCATTTGACTTGACTTTGACTGATAACTTACCAAAAAAGGTAAAAACGGATACATGTAGAAAAAACAAATAACTTGTTGCTTAAAAAAGCATGTTAGATAACATTGGGCAATATGAATAAAAAGAAGCAAATGATTATACTTATAAATTTTGAAGTACATGCTTTTGATTCTAAGTATAAGCAATTGCTTTTGCTATATTTTTCTATATCATGAGCACTTGCCTATACTTATAAGCAAAAGCATTTACTTCAAATTTTATAAGTATAAGCATTTGCTTCTTTTTATATCATATGGCCCATTGTTGGTAACAGTGTTGCGTAACAAACCGCGTCCTCACTTGCTCCTCAACACTGTTATCAGCTATATTATCTAATATGTTTCTAAAATTTTATAAAAGCACCAAGTTATTAGTTTTTTCAACATGTATCAGCAACAAGTTTTTGTAACATGTTACTAAGTGACACGGGTTTACATAACTTTTTACATAGAATGCAGTGGCGTAGTCAGAATTTTTCTAAATTTTATTGTTTTTGAAATATTGATGAACGTAGCATTTTTTAAACAAAACACCTTGTATATTTGTCAAAAAATTAATTTGTTTTGTTGAAGGCTTTTCAAAAATATATATGACTATGGGTTTTTTTAGCAAAATATTAACAACGACAAAATTCGCTTAATTTATATCCAAAATTTAGCAGTAGGCCATTATTATTTTTTAATATTGTTCCGAAACACCTCATATAAAAATACGTGCCTTCGTTTTTATACCTTTATTAACAATGAAACGTAACTATGGTTACAATAACGACAAAATCTTTAATTGTCAATGTCTTGAAATTTACACCACAAAAGTCGAATCTATACTAATCCACTCGGAGGTTTCCGTCGCCCTTTTTAGTATGATGGAAGAGTGGAGAATGATCTAGAAAATTTGAGAAATATCGCGAAAATTTCATAGTACAGGATGGCATAAAAGTTCTCAAGGGATAATTCGGGCATTTTCGGAAACCTTCGAAAGTGATGAAGGAACTTGGAAAAACTAAGGTAAATTATTTAAATTAATTAACAAACTAAATTAAATGATCCTGACCCTTTAAAATTCTCTAACCTTAACACATTTTTGAAAGTCTGTAACAATATTAAATTCTTTATTTAGCAAGTATTTCAGCAGTCCAGTCCATTCCAACAAATTGTTTTTTTTTTTTTTGATTGACGTAATTATTGTAGATTGTTTGCGTTACGATTTTTAATATTGGATTTTGCTAATTAAACTAATAGTTTTTCTTATTACGAAAATCTAGGTAGAAAGCACTTTCTTGAGCAGAGTTATTGAGTGGTAAAGAGCTGATAATATTTTTTTATTATTGTTAATAAAATAATAATTTGTTTATTTTTAATTAAGAAAAAAAATAAATAAAAAGTATCGCATGGGTTCAAGAAATTAGAAGTCATAGTTACGACAAAAAAATATATATTGCTTTGGTTGAAAGTGTCAGTAACCATGGTTAAATTAAGTAACCATTGTGTTATTTGAATTAAAAATTAACAGAATGTTTTAACAATAAATCAAGAAAATTATTTAGTATCAGCCCTTTACCCATAAATAATTTTTCTCAAGACATGCTTCCTACCTGGATTTACGTAATAAGAAAAAAACCATTAATAGGTTAATAAGCATAATCCACTCCAACAAACTCACTACTAGAATATGATCAAGTCAATTAAAATAATATATTACATTACAAGTGTGGAAACTGACTAATTTCACATGAGTGGAAATATTGTTGCACCAGGCGTCAGCCGAGTGCGACAAACGTACGAGTGTAAGAAATTTTTTTCACACAGGTAATGTACACTATTTTTCTACGACCACAGAGTATTCACCAAAAAAAACTTTGTAATATAGATTAATATATTTTTCCTCACTGCGGTATATTATACTGTTTGACAATATTTTTATATTGAAAATCACCTACCTAGTAGCTTTGTATAACTTTCAATATTTTAGAATTTAAAAAGTTCTCACTTAAAACATATTGCATTGTTTTTTCAATGTAATTCTAATTTACAACCAAATGTATTTAAATTAACAATATGACAGCGATGATAGCTTTATATTGTACTTTGCAACACTAGTGTAATTTAAGTCTTTTTCTTTGCATGAAAACAGTGTGCTATTTGCTATTTTCACATGTGGTCGTAGAAAAAACCTTTATCTGATACATGGCCTATTGTAAAATTTTGGATGTGAATTTAGGTAGGGGAGCCCAAGAGGGGTTTTCTGAAGTTACTACAGCGCGTCAGAATAATATACCGGAGGATACCTTGTACCCGATTAAATACCTTCACCAAGTTAAAGCCCCGTATACAGGGGCGATCGTAAAAACAAAAATATGTCCATCAGAAATTGTCGTGTGCGTCAGATTAAGATAGGGTGAGTTAATTACGTGCTAAAGCGTGTATATTCCACTAATTTGACAATCTGAACGTAAAGAAAGCGGAGGGCTACAAAGTTGTAAAAAACGTATTTTGACATGTTTGAGCGTGGTTATCTTGGACTCCCCTACCATTATGAAAATTGAGAATTTTGTCATTGTTTATCAAAATAAACCCATAGTGATGTATATTTTTAAAAAGCATATTAAAAAAAACAAATTATTTTGTGACAAATATACAGGGTGTTTCATTTAAAAACCCAACTTTGGTCAATATTTTGAAAAATAATAATATTTAGAAATATTCTAACTACGCCAATACATTCTACGTAAAAAGTTATGTAAGAATCCGTTTTTATCTTTTTGATAAGTTTTCAGTAACCAGAACTAACCAGAACTTAGCTTACAAGGGATACCTGAAAATGCGATATATTTAAAATTGTCCTGTAGCTCAGAAACTAAGATGGCTATAACGGCTTTGTTTATGTCATTATTCGTTTTACAAAAAGTAACTCAAAACCCCAAGGTTCTATCTTTATTTATAACTGAGATAACCCGCAGTTGCAAACAAAATGGGACACCCTCTAGAATAGAGCTTATACAGGTTGTTGATTAAACATGGGGCAAAAATTAAGGTGTGATTCCTTATGTTATTTTATAAAAAAGGTCCCATAAACATATGTCCGGAGTTGCTTCCTTACTAAGATACAGGGCGTTAGAATTAAAGAAAAAAATCAGTTTGTTCTAAATATTTTTAATATGCTTAGGCCGATTTGGATAAATTTATTTAAAGTAATAGGGCTCTTATTTAGCCCAAACCAGATTGTTATTATTGGCTCCAGTGGCGTCTCAGTGGGCACCGCAACTTATAATATTGAGAAAAAAAGTATGCCACTGACTTTTTTGACGTTTTTAATTTTTTTATAATTAAGCAATTAATAATACAACTTTTTAATCTCGTGTAGTTTTTTTATTTACCCTCGTTTTCTAGAAAAAATATTAACGCTACTTTAATTTCTTCCAAAAGTACCCATAGACAACATAATATAAAAAGCAAAAATTAAAATAAAACAATTATTTGCCTTAAAATAAATTATCAGTCGTGTATTTTATCGAAAATTGTCATTTTCCTGATTTAAGTTCAAAATTCTTTATTTTTAAATTTTGAATTTTATTTTATGTTGTTTAGGGCTACTTTTTAGAATGACTTAAAGTGGCTTAATTTTTTTCTTGAAAACTAAGCTAGACACAAAAAAAACTACATGGAATTAAAAAGTTGTAATATTAATTGCTTAATTATAAAAAAATATAAAAACGTCAAAAAAGTCAGAGGCGTACTTTTTTCCGATAATAAGTTGCGGTGCCCACTGGTCCTAATTTTAACGGTCTGGTTAGGGCTTAATAAGCGCCTGCTTACTTTAAATAAATGTACCAAAATTTATCCAAATCGGTCAAAGCATATTAAAATATTTAGAAAAACTTAATTTTGTCTTAAATTTCAACGCCCTGTATCTTAGTAAGAAAGCAACTCCGGACATATGATTATAAAAACTTTTTTATAAAATAACATAAGGAATCACACCCTAAATATTTCCCCATGTTTAATAAACACCCTGTATATAAAACTGGTGATAGGTGTAAAACAAATCCTTTTCACTTTTTTAAGAAACTTATTACGAACGTATTGAAGAATACAGTCAGTGTACAGGGTGGTGCGATTTTGACTGTTTTAACAGGAAACTCATATTTCCTGACCAAAAAAAAATTGACATAGGTGTCTTGGGCCCGATTTTCGAAATTAGATGAATGGTGAAAACCGCATCCCGAAATCTCTGTCGGTATCCGAGATATAGGGCGTTTTCATTTTTGGTCATTTAAAAACATTCTTAAGTCCGTCATTTTTCCCAAAAAGGTGTAAACATTCTTAAGGCACTTTTTTGAGTGGAATCCATTGCACTACTCAGATTTTAATAATAATTATTTCTAGTTTCGTTGAAAATATATAAAGCTTGGTTTTTTAAAATATAAATCATAGTTGGATATGATCTCAAAAAATTGCTTATTTTTTGCTCTTTCCTGTGATTTATTATTATTCATACTTATCTTTGAAATTGAGCGAGATATTTAAGTTTTTTTTTTTTTCCTCTAGTGGGTAAAAAAATCGGCACTTGTCAAAGTCAGGTAAATAGCATACCAGTTGTTTCATTTTTGCAAAAGTAGGCCTTGCAAACATGTCAACTATCAAACACAGACTAAAATAAATGCAATTAAATTACAGACTTTATATTTATAAACATATAATAATAAAATTGGCCTAAAACATTAAACGAGTTTAAATGAAAACCAGAACCTATGGAAAAACTTTATTCAAAGTGGATGTTTAAAATTGGCTCCCTCTTTCCTAATACATATTAAACATTCTTTTTTCCACTGCATTACAAGCGTTTATTAGTTTAACAGGTCTAATCGCACCAAAAGCTTGCCTAGTCGCTACTTGCAACTCTTCCCGAGTTTCGATAGTTCTTCCTTTAAAAACTATATCCTGTAATCTTCCCCATAAAAAAAAATTAATGGTGTTAAGCAGGACTTAGCAGATTATAGTGTAGATCCTCTAGTACCAATTCATTTATCTTGAAATTTTTGATTCAAAAAATCAGTTGTGCGTTATGCGGAAGGCAACCATCTTGCTGATAATGGATATTTCGAGCCTGCGATAATGGCAAATCTTTCAAAAATGGTGCAACATATGTTTGTAAAATATTTACATAATCTTGTGCGGTTAAACTTTTATTTACAAAATGGAGACCCAAAAATCCCAATACAAATATTGAAACCTTGCCGTCCTTGTTTGTTTACGGGCACTATAATATGTGGGTTTTCTTTAGCCCAATAATATGAATTATACCTGTTATATATCCCTGAAGTATCTATTCGGCTTTTATCTGTTCAGATAACGTTCATATGGAATGTTCAATCTGCACTGATTCACATACCACTCACAAAAATGTAACCCTTCTTTGGAAATCCCCATTCTAAAGATGATGAACTTTTCTTACTTTGTACGATTTAAATTTGGTATTTTTAAGGGTTTTTAAAACTTTATTTTTCTCAACACCTGTTACCTCAGCTACCGATCGATGAGACATGTTAGGATGGTCTAAAACCTCACCTAATATATTTAGTTCCTGAATTTCACTTTCATCATCAACTGCATACGTTCTTGGCCTCCGGTTCTTGAAACTTCCGTAATTTGTTAACTTTGATTTCATAACTTGAGTCTTTTATCTGGATGACGACGTTCGGGAAATCTATTCAAATATAATTCACTTGCGGCCTCGGAATTTCACCAGACAGGAAATAGCACTTTAATATGTCAACTTTCTCGTAATTTTCATACATTTTTGCAATCCTTTTAAATAAAATAGAGTACCAATCAGTTACTGATAGAAATGATAAATTATTTACCTGACTTTAACAAGTGCCGATTTTTTCCGTGACCTACTAAAGCAAACAATGAAAAACTGAAATATCTCGCTTAATTTCAAAGATAAGTATAAATAATAATAAATCATTCGAAAGAGCAAGAAATAAGGAATTTTTTGAGATTATGGCCAACTATGATTTATATTTTAAAAAACTAAGCTTTATATCGACTCATACAACGAAGACTATAGTAACTAATTTTTGGGTTTTTGAGTTACTCTAATGCGGCGCATGTATTTATTAAAAGCTTCGTCGAGGAAAAATATAGTATGTCCAAACGCAGAGGTTAGGCAACCAGAAAAGCTGCCATAAAACATCGTAAGTCATTTTTGGCTGTAAACTACAACGAATACTATATTATCTCGATTTACTATACTTAAACAGTGGCTCAATTCCCATGAAGACTATATCATGTCGAGTTACTATAGTATTCGACGTAAATATTGTCGGAAGGGAAAACTTATTATAGTTTTATTGTGTATCGGTTTTGAGGTTAAGTTGTCACTGTTGTTGCAGTTTGCAATATAGAGTATTGTGTACGTATTTATTTTGTTTTAAAGTCTAATTATTATGAGTGCAAGAGGGAAAAAATATTGGAACTGCTGAAATTATCTAAGCAAATTGTCAAGGATCCTACACAAAGTAATTTGGAATGTAACAAGTTGGAGATGTCAGGTAGGAAACATTACTATTTTATTGTTTACAAAATTATGTTATTCTTTATTCTAATATAATATTAAGTATAATATATATACTTTTAGAACGTCCTAACAACTTGGAACTCCTGAGTTTGCCTCAAGATAATCCTGGACTATCAGGTTATTTAAACTCTAGTAATAATATACTGCAAAAACCTGGTACTTTTTCTTGTTTAATTCATATTTTTATTTTAACCGTAATCTTCTGTATTATTTACTTATTTAATCAGTAAATTGTTCAAAAATTGGTCAACCAGGTCTGGCATGCCGCACTCCTTAATAAACTTCCCTCCTATGGACTTTCAACCAAACTCTGTACTGGGCTCTCTAGTTATCTATCTGATCGACGTATATCAGTTATTGTGGATGGCCATTCTTCAAGCTTTCACCAAGTAAATGCTGGAGTGCCTCAGGGCTCAGTACTGGCACCAACATTGTTTCTTCTTCACATCAACGACCTTCTTTCTTCCACAACCAATCCCATTCATAGTTATGCTGACGATAGTACCCTTCACTCCACTTTTCAGGTTTCCAAACCAATCTCTCAACCCGACTTGGAAAGCAAACGCAGGGCGATGCAGATATCTCTTTCACAGGTCTCAATTTGATATTGGATTGGGGCGCCAAAAATCTCGTTCAATTTAATGCATCCAAAACACAATCATGTTCCTTGTCGCGAAAAAATCATCACCACTCACCCTTTGCTTATAAGTGGTCAGGCTTTGCAGAGCGGGGACACATTTAACCTTGTGGGCTTCACATTTGAGAATAAACTTAACTGGCATAAACACATTGTATCTATAACTTCAAAAAAGCTTGGATTTCTTTTCCGAGCCAAAAGTATTTTTCTCCTTCCAATTTATACAAATTGTATGTGTGCCAAATTCGACCCTCTCTGGAATATTGTTCTCATGTCTGGGGAATTGCATCCCCTACAACCCTCAGCATTCTTGATGCCATTCAAAGAAGGGCTGTTCGTCTTATTAATGATCCTTTACTTACTCAAAGACTTCCTTCTCTTGCCCATCGTCGAGCTGTGGGAGATCTATCGCTCTTCTATAGATACTTTTACGGCTTCTGCTCCGATGAATTATCCAGTATAGTCCCTCCTCTTGCAGCTCCCAACAGAGAAACTCGTGGTGCCGCACGTATGCATCCCTATACGATCCAATTAGACAGGCCCCGAACTTCCCATTTCGTTCGTTTTTATCCCTAGAGTTTCTAGACTGTGGAACCTACTGCCAGCGGAGGTCTTTCCTTTCCCCCAAATCTTCAAGTTTTTAAGTCCCGTGTTAACAAACTTTCTCTTACCCTGCTTACGACACCCATGGTACGTTAGTATTTAGGCTTTCAGCCTTCGTGGATTGTCCAAAGATAAAAAAATTAGACCAGGAAACAAAAAGAAGTAATAAAAGGGCCCAGAACACTGAAGAAATTGATATTGAAAATATATATTTGACCGATTCGGAGTGATTATGATTTGTTTTTGTAATACCTAGATGTATAAAAGCATCTGTTTAGATTTAAGTTCAATGCCTTCATTTTTTACCTTAAAAAATATAGTATGTCAAACAAACTAATTCGATTTTTCCTTAATAAGTCGCTGAAAAATATTAAAAAAAAACATAAAAACACATTATTTGTGGTTCTTTACCAAAAGCAAGCCAGATTTAGAAGACTGAGGAAAAAAATTGCGATATCTGTCTGATAAGAAACAAATAAATAAAAATAATAATGCACAATCATTAGCAAATAATTTAAAATTCATTTATCTCAAAACTAAAATAATGAGTTACTATAGTTTTCATTGCATGAGTCGATATATTTTCAACGAAACTAGAAATAATTTTAAAAATCTGAGTAGTCCAATGGATTCCACTCAAAAAGTGCCTTAAGAATTTTAACACCGTTTTGGGAAGTTTTCAAACATGACGGACTTTTTTTTTTAAATGGCCAAAAAATTAAAAACGCCCTATATCTCGGATACCTATAGAGAGTTCGGGATGCGGTTTTCACCATTCATCTTATTTTGAAAATCGAGCCCAAGACACCTATGTCAACTTTTTCTGTCTGGTCAGGAAATACAGACACCACCCTGTACATATTCGGTTGCTTAACTATAGCGATTAGTTGAAAAACTCGTATTAGTCGAAAAGACATCGTGCAATCTTTCTATTACAATATTATTTTAAATTATTAAAAACATTTTTAAATTGCATTTAATCTTTACTATGTTTAAATTATTAAAAACATTTTTAAACAGCATTTAATCTTTAATATTTTTATTAAGTTGCAGTATTTCGTGGGCGACCTGGCAATATTTTCTGTCTTCATTTTATCCAAAAAATCTTACATTTCTACATATTAAGAATTGTAGCATAAAAATGTACTCAATACTAAAAATTCTATTTTTGTAAAAATGGTATAGCGCACATACTTTAAACACTGGCCTAAAAAATATTACAATAACACAATTATTGAACCAGTAGTAGATTAAAGACGGGTTTTTGTTACTCCCGCAAAAAATAGTCGAAATCACAGGAGGTACTGCCAGGACGCCCGCAATAAGTAGAATACTTAATGGTCCAAGTCATATAACAAAAAAATTGAGATAGATAATTAAATATATTACGTAATTTAGAAAAACCACCGTTTTGCCATAACTGCACAATTGGAAGAAAAACGAAGCCTCACTGATGAACTTGAAAGGTTGACCAACAAGTTTCACAACGAAGAACAACGACTAATGGACATTATTGGGCAGGTATGGATATATACAACGTGTCCAAGATAAGGAGGGCCAGTATGGGTATCTTGGAAATGGTAAGAGATACGAAGTCGGTTAAATGAAAACAAAGTTGAGGTTTTATATACCTAATAATATGCTGGTTATAAAGTTTTACAATTTCGAGTATTTCCGGAGATATCCGGAAAAAACCAAAAAATTGGAAAATGTGTTTTATTTTTTTCCTGGTCGTATTTATAATCGGATTTTATAATAAATTACACTATTAAATTGCCACCTTTTCTGCTGAGTTTTATTTATAATACGACGTTTCTTTTTCGTAGGATCATCATCAATTATATTTTTTTAAATACGGTCCTGATATTCTAATATCAAAATTTAAAAGCCCATTATAATACAAATTTATTAATGTATCACACATCACGATTTATTCCTAATACGGACCTGTATTTTTAAAAAGTTGAAAAAATGAATTAACTTTGCATTTTAAATTAATAATTTACTTTAAAAAACCAATCAGAATTTAACAAAACACCCTAGCATAACTTGCTTACAATTTTTTAAATACGGTCCTGATATTTTAATATCTTTGAAATTTAGATATTAAAATATCAGGACCGTATTTAAAAAATGTAAGCAAGTTATCTTAGCAATCTTATTTCAAATTCACATTATATTTTAACCGTAATACCGCCCTCTCATAATTCGGTAAAAATGGTAAGCACTACATTTTAAACTAATACCTCAATTTAGTTAAAAACCTAATAACTTAAAAATTCACAAATAATATATTATCAAATGATTAACTTACACGATAATAATTTTTATACGAAACTTTTTTAGCTTTTTTCTAGTCAAGTAAATGTAACAACAAGCCAAACATCTTGGATAATTTTTAGTTGTAATTTATCTGAAATTTAAAAAAAGCCTTTATTAGAAAAAAATTATTAAATTGTTAGTAGATAATTTTTTACTCATCATTGACGGTATGATGGTACAATGACTAATTTGTGCATAATCATGCAAAAGCTTTCCAAGTTGTTTTGCATTTGCGCAGATTAACGATTTTACCATCATATCGTCAATGTTGAGTAAAATGTGTACCAACAACTTTATTATTTGTAGCCAAGGCTCTTATGATATTTTAGATCTTTACAACTTACAACTAAGCATTATGAAAGATGTTTAGCCTGTTGTTAGATTTGCCTGACCAAAAAAAAGTTAAAACAAGTTCGGTATAAAAATTGTTAAATTGTTATTGTATAAGTAAACCATTTGATAATTTGGAATTTGTGCATTTTTTATTTTATTAGTTTTTACTAAACTAACATAATAGTTTAAGGGGATGCCGTAGCACGTTAAATGAGCTAAAACGCGATTCGCTGCTGTTTTTAAATATTTGTTTGAGAAAAAAGTTGTATATTGAAAAGTTGAAAAATGATCCAAAGATCATCGGAAAATTGGTTATTTTACGGTTTTGTAATTTTGGGAAATTTAATGTGTTAATTATTACCATTACCAGAAATCAATTAACTTTCCGATAATCTTTGGATCATTTTAAGAAACTTTTCTATTTACAACTTTTTCTCAAAACAAATATTTTAAAACGGCAGCGAATCGCGTTTTAGCTAATTTAACGTGCTACGGCATCCTCTTAAAATGAAGTGTTTACTATTTTTACCAAATTCTAAAAATACAAGTCCGTATTACGGTTAAACCATAATGTGAATTCGAAATAAAATTGGCTTTGAAATTTCGATATTAAGATATCAGGACCGTATTTAAAAAATGTAAGTTATTGATGCTAGAGAAGTTTTGTTTAGTTTTGCTTGGTTTATTAAAGCAAAGTATTAAATGCAGAATAAATTATTTTTTTCAAATTTCTAAAAATGCAGGTCCGTATAAAAATTACACCCTAATGTGAGATACATTATTGAATTTATATTAAATTGGGCTTTTAAATTTTGATATTAGAATATCAGGACCGTATTTAAAAAAATAAAGTTGATGATGGTCCTACGAAAACAAAACGTCGTATTTTAAATATAACTTTACCATTGGATAGAGAAGAAAAAGTGGCAATGCAAAAGTGTAATTTATTTTAAAATCTTCCTATTAATAAGACCAGGAAAAAAATTAAACAAATTTTAAATTTTTTGTTTTTTTCCGGATATCTCCGAAAATACTCAGAATTTTAAAACTTTATAAACAGCATATTATTAGGCACATAAAACCTCAACTTTGATTCCATTTAACCGACTTCGTATCGACTACCATTTCCAAGATGTCCTGGCCCTCCTTATCTTGGACACGTTGTATAGCTTTATTAGTTTGATTTAAGGATATTCTAAAGAAGTTACCCATGAACTATTAAAACATCTCTAGACTTAACTATTATCTGATTTAACCGAGTTATAACACATGCCTGATTATTTTTTATTCTGATCATCTGTACTTGAATTCACGATGATTTTTTATTATTTACTTTTCTTTATAGTTAAAGGCTGAAAACAAAAAACTTCATGAAGAAAATAGCTCACAAATGAATGGCTCGGAAGATGAAAATAAAGCACATGAAATTAAATTACTAAATCTCACCAATGAATTATCTTCTCTTAAAAGTCAACTATTGTCTGTAAACGAAAAATTACACAAAGCAGAAAGACAATATCAAAATGAGTTGGAAGTATCAAATGAAAAGTACAAAATACTTGTTGCTGAACTCGAAAAACAAAAAAATAAAAATAATGTGAGTATATTAGTACATTATGTAGCAAGAACAGTGCCGGATTAGGACTTCGTGATGCCCTAAGGAGGCTACTCCTATGCTGCCACCTAACCATAAAATTTTTGACAACCAAAAAAAAAATATTAGTCACTTTAAAAAGAACTATTTCTAACCAAACATTTTTAAAGAGCAAAAAAATGTCTGCATCTTTCTAAACAATTCTACTTATAAAATGCAAAAACGGGAATTTCTACCTTTTTCTTTCCTTTCTATTTTATAGTGTCCCCACAATGTGATGCCCTAAGCAATTGCTTAATTTGCTTATAGGTTAATCCGGAACTGAACATTTTTGTATGGTTTTAAGTCAGTTATTTAATTGACAGTGGCTCTATAATAACTAAAGGAATATTTTCAGATTGATACCATACAATCAATATTTTAGTTAAAAATATATCACAAAAATCCCTACTAACTAATTTTTTCCTTAATAACAACAACCAGCACATCAACCTGATTTTTGTATAGGGTCTTTCATAAGAGTGATAGTATTTTAAATATTTCAATAAGAGTGATAGTATTTCAAATGGAGATTTCTCGGTTTTTTTATATTTTTGATTTTTAGGTGTTACTATATTTAGTATAGTATCAAAGACAAATGTAGTTTCACTATTGACACCCAGAACAATGCAAAATTTTTGGTCATCAGCATGGACCCTCGCTTCATGGAATTTATGAAGCGGGTATCCATCGAGTACACCCGTAAAGAGTACGTATAATTTGCCGCTTCATAAATTTAGCCAAGCCAGCGTCCAAACTGATGACCAAAAATTTAGCATTGTTCTGGGAGTCTATTGTGAAACTACAATTGTCTTTGATAGTATGCATTTTTTCCGTCCGATCGGTGCACCGTGAAAAACCGACAAACGTTGAGTTCAAATTGAGTTGTGGCCATGTAAATTAATAGTAAACCGGAATTTTTTAAAGATTACACTCGGTATATTACATCACCATTAAATAGATAATTTAAAGAGCTTTAGAAAAATACCACATTGAAAGACCCTGTATAATTCTCAATAGGTAATTAAACTAGACAAGAAAGCAGTATTTTATGCTTTATTTCCTTTTGGGAGATTAAATTTAAACTAAATATTATTTGGCTTTTTCGAGAATAAAATTAAAAGTTTATTTAACATTTTAAAAAAATTAAAACTACATACTACGAAGAACTATTCTGTTCTTACACAATATAATAAAAGTTATGATTACCTTAAAATAAATAAAATAATAAAATATTTAATATTAAGTTACTTACAATACAGTGGTTTTAATCTATAAACAAAGGTTCATTAGCTCTCGGTTGAAATTACGTGGTAATATAACCATAGGCCTAGTTCCCGTCTGGCATTTTGTTACGATTTTATTTTATTGAATTAAAATAATTTCAACCGAGAGCTAATGAACCTTTGTTTATAGATTGAAACCTTTGTATTGTAAGTAACTTAATATTGAATATTTCATTATTTTTTTAAAGTAATCATAACTTTTATTATATTGTGTAAGAACAGAATAATTCTACGTAGTATATAAAAGTTTTAATTTTCTTAAAATGTTGAATATACTTTTTAATTTATTCTGGAGAAAAGCCAAATAATATTTTGTTTAAGAAAGCAGTATTTCATGCAATATTCAATAACAATCAATTATTGTATTTTTCAAGACTTACTTCCCTATCAATACTGCCGGCTACAGGCTAGTTGACAATGAAATCGGTTTATAATTTTTTTTTAAACACCTACTGTTACTAAAGTAGCGATTGTGTTGTATTAAATTTTTGGTATAAAATACTCTTTTTAGCTATTATTTTAATTCACCATGAACCCATTTAAATACGACGTTGCAAACTTTGGACCAGTCTGTAGCGGCTGTAAAAACAAACGATTATCACATTAATTTTTCAGTGACCACTTTATCCAAAATTTGTTGTTTTATCGCGTTCATGGCACGAATTTAAGATTAGAAGATTTAAAATTAAATATAATTAGAGGTTACAGTGATTACATGCCAAAAAGTAGTAATTGAAGTGTCATTGTACTTAGAATGTCATTTTTTGTCAGTATTTAAATAAGTAAAAATATATAGGGTGTCCCAATTAAAATAGGAAATTTAAGGCCGTTTTCGGCTAAACCGAAAGTGATAGAACTAAATACGTGAAAAATGCACATTTATGTGTTGTCTCTATGTACCAAACGTTATTTTAATAATAAAAGGTATAAGAGTGTGCCACCGGCTAGGGACACCTGGTTTTGTTAGTCTCGTACTAATTTAGCGTGCGCGACCCTCTGAGTAAGTAACATGTAAAAAAAAAGAATACTAACATTTTAACTTTGGTTTTTGCTTTCGTTAACATTAGCTTTGTTGTTTAATCAGGAGTTGCGCAAAAAGAATTGGAACGTGATGGAAGCCCTAAATGCTGCCGAATGCAGAAATAAACCAGTTGCCATTATGAATTCAGGTGTCAATATTGACGTAAGTTTCCCTTTATTTGAACTGGGGTATCTTAGTTTCCTGTTGTTATTTCTTTTTTACTATCTAGGTACTTACACATTTTATTTCATGTTTTATTTTGCGTTGACTTTTGGAGAAGCTCTAAAAAATATAATAAGCCATGGCTCGTATATTTAAAAAAAAAAATAATAAAAAGAAAAAATCTTAATCTTAATAATTAATATACATTAACATACCCAGGTTACCAGTGATGACTAGGGTAGTTATAATAATATGTAATAATATTAGTGTGTTTTTAATTAAAATAATAATTTTAAATTGAAAGATAACTTTGGTTTTAATTTAATTTTATTAGAAACTCATTTAATGTCACAATCTTATGGAAGCTTCTGTTTTGGTTTTAAGCAAAAATGTATGCTTAAGAACATACCACTATATGAAATAAATAATATTTGCAACAACTGTTACTGTCATAAGTAAAATGATTCGTTTTTAGTCTTTTTTAATAAACCTGATTAATGGATAAGAAAATATAAGTAAGCTTGAAAATATGTCCATAATACGTATTTTGTTATTAAAATTGAGAAAACCTGAGCCAAGACCAGACATTCTTTTTTTTCTTAATATTTGTTTAAAAATAATAACAGTCTATTGGAACATTTAAGTAAATTTACATTTAAAGAGTAATTTTGAGTATAACACTAAACTTTGTCATTAATTATTTGTTATAATTAGAATTTTTCAAGATAACAGAATGGCCAGCTGCATGATTTTATCTATAACATTATATTTTTTTTGTTTTCGGTGCTACAAATCATATAATTTAAACCTGTTATATACTGGTAAATATAAATGAACCACTTTTGTATTATTGATAATTTAATTATCGGCTGTTAATTAAATATGGGTCAAAAAGTAAACTTTCTTAATTTTTTTGGATATCACTTAGTTTTTGCGAATAAAAATCAACTTAATTTCATACTTTAAAGCATACAAACAACATAGATAAAACTATTCTTTTAAAATTCTATTTTATATTTTGTTATTTTCAATTAGGTAAAGACAACAACAAATCCACAGAGTGACATATTTTACAACAATAAGAGTTTTTAAAATTTTGTAAATTTAATGCCCTTACGTAATTAACACCCGGTATAAAAGACATTAAAATAAGTGGTATTTTGTCTATATAATTACACAAACACTGTATAAAATGCAAGAAAATTAGAAAATTTTTGAAAACAAATTATGTCCGAAAATGCTTTCTTTTCGAGATATAGAGTGTTAAAATTTTAAGAAAAAATTCATTTTTATCATAACTTTTCTACCACTCCGGATATGTCCGCAAAATGTGTTATTTTTGACCATTACATTACATCTTTTGCTATAAATATAAAAAAAAGTATACCAGTGGCGTTTGAACAGGATTTGTATTGAATATTAAAAAAAAATAGTACGCCACTGGTTTTTCTTTAAATCAATATCATTTTTGAAATACCTTTTTACTTTAGGGTGAATTTCGTATCTTGACATTTTTCCATACGACGAGCGGTTTTCGCTTAAAAAAATAAAAGTCATTTTGATGCATGGCAAAATAGCAAGCAAAATTTGATATGATGTTTTATTTATTACTAAGTTTTTAGAGGTTTTGACTGTGTAATAGCTTCCTAAGAGCAACAGCTTTTTAATGACATTAAAATTGTAGTAATGTAAGTATTTGACCTTACTTGAATACAAATAAGACAAAAGCGAATTTTACATACAAAACACTAAATCTTATCCGGTCATTTTAAACATAGAAATATGGATCAAATTACAAAAATTCCGATAAAGCCAAAATTTTTGTATAGACCTTGGGTTTACCATTACCAATAAAGTGCCAAAAGTCCCCATCGACCCCATGTGTGCTTTGACATTTATACAAGGTCATAGGTCAAAGTTTTAGGTTTTGGTAATTTTTCTTAAAAAGTTTAATCAAAAAATACCGCAGATCAAAGTTCTTAAGATCTTAAAGATCTCAAAATTCTTTATAAAAATGGTCCTTTTTAATTTTTTTCACTAAGACCTACCATTTTCCAGATATTGCGCTTATAGGAATCACAGTCATGATATGCACACATTTCCACACCACCTGTGAGGTAAAGTTCTCGGCGCGGTTTCTTTTTTAACTTGGTTTTTCCCGTAGGTCTACTCCACAAACCTTTATGACGTTATTTTCAGGAACAATTCTTATTTAATAGTATGAAAATTAATATTTGTTACTGAGTTCAACTGTCGTTCTAATTTTTGTTTTGTTACTTTAATCTGATTACTCTTCATACTCATCTTCAACAATCATTTTTTTTCGATTTCTTCTTCTTCTTCTTTTTCTTTTTCTTCCTCTTGCAGTCGAGTTTTAAT
The DNA here is from genome assembly GCA_014170235.1 of Listronotus bonariensis. NCBI lineage: Eukaryota > Metazoa > Arthropoda > Insecta > Coleoptera > Curculionidae > Listronotus > Listronotus bonariensis. The sequence goes on along the minus strand of JACEGR010008437.1, from coordinate 7,510 downwards.
CGGTTACAAAGTACTAACTATTAATTTCCAACACCAGTCTTCAGGGTTCAGTTGATTTCCTTACCATGTCTGAACTTGATAGTACACTCGATACAAGTTTTAAATATCAATTGCCGACGTTGGAGGAAGATAGTAGCTGTACTTGCTTTTTGTTTTTTATATTTTTTACAAGTGTTAAATATCTGTACTTATCTATGCAATCATTTTTTGGAGCTCCATAAACAGCAAGAAGAAACCGAATTTTCTTTCGAGAAATGATTTAAAAATTTCTTCTGAGAAGTGACATGGAAGGAGCTACGTTGAAAATTTTATAACCAGCAATTGAATCCTCCTCCTCCCCCAAACGACGTTTCTAAACTGAAATTTTAACTGTTACACGCACAAGTTTTCATGACTCGCACCACGAAAAATCAAACTCAGGCATCAAGTCGCGTCCAAGCCAGATGTGTCAGTAAAAGATGACATTTGCGCGCGCGCATTTTCTTTTCACGCAGATATCACAGTTTGGCTGTCGGTACCCCAGTTTAAAACAGTCTAGTGTATATGTCGCAGGCAAATGGTTATTTAAGGCAAATGTCTTCTGCTTGGGCAAATGGTGTATTTTCAGTTTCAAACGCTATTTACCTAGGCAAATAGCATTTGAATCTATTTGCCTAAACTACTTTTAGGCAAATGGAAATAGAAATATTTGCATAACCAAACAGTCATGCAAAACTGACACATTGGGGGGTCGTGGTTAGTTCTGGTTAGTAAAACCTTTTTTTTTTTATTCTTAATAAAGCAAAATTTAAAAAAGATTTAACTAACCAAAACTAACCATTCGCCTGCGACATATACATTAAAGAGACATAAGTTGGCATTTCTGCTTGCTTAAGTACCTGGGGGCTTTATTTGAAATGTTCGTCGACGTTCATTTTCTATGAGCGTCGACGCTCGCCCAAAAATGAGCACATATGCTTTATTTGAAAAATTCGTCGACGTTCCCAAAAGATCACGCGTGCTTTTTTCATTTGTTTTGAGCGACACCTCTTTAGTTGGCGTTCAAGCTGGGAGCATGGATTTCAGACATCATTTCCAAGGGGGCTTTATTTGAAATGTTCGTCGACGCTCGCCCAAAAATTAGCACATATGCTTTATTTGAAAAATTCATCGACGTTCCCAAAAGACCACGCGTGCATTTTTTCATTTGTTTTGTGCGACACCTCTTTAGTTGGCGTTCAAGCTGGGAGCACGGATTTCAGACGTCATTTCCAAAGCTTTTGACCATTAAATCGAAGGATTCTTTTGTATATTCGAAATGGAATTTAATAATGTTGTTAATTTAAATGTAATATGGCTGCAATAGAGCAAGCGGAATTATTAGAATACTAAAGACGAAGAATTTGCCTCTGGGTAAAGGTTTTAGAAGCTTATATTTCCAAAAGGAAATTAAAAAAAATCCGCTTTAGAAAAACACTTTTGAAGATCTTTGCGAAAAACTAGATGAATTTATAGCTCCTCGAATTCGTTATACGGCTACACCAAAAGATGTAAAGGTATGTGAGATATATATATATATATATTTACAGTTATATTAAAAAATCTTTAGTGTAAATTGGGGTAATTTTCTAGGAACCTGCGGCAACTCCGACTTTGACGAAATTTGGGATACGGGGTTTTTTGGGGCGCTGATCACGAATAATCAAATAAACCGATTCACGATTTTTACGAGCGTCGACGTTCCCTGAGCGACCAAAAAGATCACGCGTGCTCCCGGGAGCACACATTTCAAATAAAGCTCCCCAGCATCTCCTTTTGTTGTTTCCTAACCGGTCCCCGCTCTTCTAACAGTTATAGTCCTCCATTTATTATTAAATATTTTAAATTCTTTACCTTCATTTACTTGGGTTTTTCTTTTCTTACAGATAGTTTATAGTAAAAACTACAGTTTATTTATATTTAGATGATTTATTATTACTTTGCTACATTTAGGTTAGACTAAATTCTATACTTTTAATTGTGATCAATCCTTTATTGCTCCTAGTATCAAACTTCATAATTTACCACTACAGCTTTTTTCTCTTGCACCTCTGATCTAAAAATAACAAAATTCCTTAAGCTATATATCAATGCTTGAGTTTGAAACTTTACGCATCAAATTTTAGTGAATTCGTCACTAATTACAAAACCCAAAGATTTTGTTGAATTTGTGTTATGCTTTGGATGTAACTGTTATCAAAGTATTAGCAAACCTTGGGAATCGTGGCATGAGCTCGTAATACATTTTTGGTTGATTTCTTCGATATGCTAAGATTGTGGTTATAGCAGTGGGTTCCCTTTTGTGTTAGGCTTTCAGCAGCTGGCACAGTTATCTAAAATTAAATCTCTGTAGCAGTTTGTTATGCTGTGATAGAATATTTGCTTATATTATAGGTATTGTTAACCTGAATATATCTCCTTTATTTTTCCTTTTTTGGTATATTTAACGGGTTCACCAAGGAGAATAGAGTTTTCTTCTTGTCTGCAGAAACACTTTCTAGTAAATTTTTCTGTATTTTCTTTTCATTTTGGGATATTTTATTGGTTCTGTTTATTTTACGTTGCTTGACATGCTCTTATTTTCTAACCTAAGTGTTGTGTAAATTCTCGTAGGTCGGTGTTTTAATATTCTCATGTTCGGGCGTTAGCATTTGGATTTTCCATATAAAAATTAATAAAATAATAAATACTAATTTAATAAACATAGACCAAATTAGAAATAATTACAAACCACTGACATTAAACATTAATTACCTAACCTTAAATGCTTAGCAAGATGTCATGCAAAAATCAAAACACAAACGGTTCTCATTGGTCAGAATTAGTTGCATGCAGTGTTGCCAGTAAATATGTGATTTTTTAAAATTACGCACACATCCGTGCTCACTTGTTTTCAAATAAACCGATTCGTGATCTTAACGAGCGTCGACGTTCCCTGAGCGACCAAAAAGATCACGCGTGTTCCCGGGAGCACACATTTCAAATAAAGCCCCCTGAATATGTATATGTTGTACGCAATTGGTGAAAACGGCCAATGCCCAAAATTTATACCCACAACGCGATGTGAATTTTACGAAGTTTCCACATCGTGTTACAAAATTCTTTTACCCCTTTGTGTTATCTGATAATTAAGGCTATTTTTAACTTCACTTTCTGCCACACTATTTTCCTCATTATTGCTATTATTGTTGTCCACCATTTCATTAGTTTCATTTTCATTATTGTCTTGATTTTTTTGGTTGGCGTTGTTATTTTCATTTTCGACATTTTCTCTATTTGTTAAATTAGTATTATTGTTGTCATTTTGTTCGTTTTCAATACTATTTATTAATTATTCTAAGTCTTTTTTACTTTGCAATTTATAAATAATGTCTAGTGGAAGGTCGGCATCTTCTAAAACCATTAACCTGTCTACTGCCAAACATGGCATCATAAGGGCTTTTGCCAATTTCTCTGTGAAAAGATCGGTTTTTCTGTGACTATGAATTTCAACCCTTCTGACCATTTTGTGTTATTATTATCGTTTACTCAGCATATCGCCAACATCTTGATTAGCCCTCTCTACCGAGCCTTGGCTCTGTAAATGTCTTGGAGTGGTAAGTTTTGTAATCACCGAGTTAAGAAACTTACGGCCGTTGTCACTTTTCAAAATATATGGTGAACCCACAAGACAGAATATCAACCAAGTTTTCAGCCACTTTGTGTGCAGTTTTGGTTTTCAGTGGTCTCAAAAATAAAAATTTTGTCATATGATCTTAGTAGTTAGGAATAAAATTATATGGTACATCTGGCTCTGTTTGCATGTCAATTAGATCAACCTACAATAATAATTACAATTAGGTATTGCTTTTTATTGAATATTAAAGTGAATTGAAATTACCTGACATCTACAGTTCTTGTATTTGGAAATAATAGGTTTCACAACTAGACCCTTCTTTGGAATCTTTTTCTTCAATTGACATGACTTAAATTTACTAAGATACAAGTTTATGAAGTGATGTTTGTGTATTTTATTATTTTTTTAATTCATGCTCCATTCTTAAAATTTAAAAAAATGGTCAAGTGTGAGTGAAACTCACATAACAGGGGTTTCTGTACGAACATCTGCCTGCAAAAAGTTTTAACGCATAACATTCAATATTTAAATAACAAAAAAACGGGAAAAAAATCCATTGGCCCTTGCGAAAGTTTACAAGCAGTACTTATCGCTTGGATGTGTAAGATTTGTATTTTTTGGCATTTTTATTTTTTCGAAGAGACATTTTTGTATTTTTTGCTTAACCTGTATGTAAAACTTAATCTTTGAATTAGTTATTTACCTAACTAGTGCGGAAAGTGCACGCAATGGCACTCAGGTCCGATCCTAGTCCATCGACCGCCCATGTGCAAATTAAAATGGGCTGCCCTTATGAGTACTGCCAATGGCGTTGCTACTATGGGATCAGGTGGGGCCCCCAAGCTCAGGGAATGGGGGTTTGTAGTTGAGAGGGGCCCCGGGCTTAGTAGTGAAAAAAAAATGTGTGAATGTAGGTGGAAAAAGGTGAAGACTTTTTTGTTTTTTTGTTTCGCTCTCAAAATATTTTAAGGTGGTCAGTGTATGAAAATATTGTTTTTATTAGATGAGGACCTTTTTTTTCCTCTTCATTTTTTTTCTTGCTCCTCGACATTTACAATTTAATTTTTTGCATCCCCCTAGATGTCATCCTTCCGGCGCCCATGATTAGGGTCGTTTTTGTTTTGTTTTTTTGCCCCAGGGCCCCTGCTGACTGGTACTGCCCCAATAAAAAAGGAAAATGGTCGCCACTTTTACTTTTTACCTTCAGTATACCTATAAAAGATTTATTTAGATATGTTACGATTAATTGCTTGCTGTTATTTTTTGATTTGATTACACATTAGGCCCGTCATTGACCGAATGACCTTATGGACGAGCCGTGCATGCTCTATAGTACTTTTTGATAAAACATACCGTTCCCGAGGAAAATCCAAAAAACCTAAAAATTTGACCTTTCACCTTAAGTAAATAAAATACATGAGCTCGATGGGGACTTTTGGAACTTTATTTGTAATGGTAAACCTAAGGTCTCTACGAAAATTTGGCTTTATCGGAATTTTTGTTATTTCAATTATACAAATTGACCCGACAAATTAGATTTTAGCGATATTGTCATGCATCAAAATGGCTTTTATTTTTTTAAAAGGAAAACCGTTCGTCGTTCGCAAAAATATCAATAGATCAAATTAACCCCAAAGTAAATGGGTATTTCAAAAATATTATTGATACAAAAAGAAGCAGTAGCGTACTTTTTTCTTCAAAAAATTTCAATACAAATCGTGTTTTAACGCCACTTGTAAAAAAAATCTAAAACATTATACAGTAACAAATGTAACGTAATGGACAAAAAAGTGAACCAAATTTTGTGGAGTGTGATATCTAAAGTGGTAGAAAAGATATGATTAAAAAAAACATTTTTTCTTTCTTAAAACTTTATCACCCTGTATCTCGTAAGGAAATCATTTTCGGACATAATTTTATTCAATTTTTTTATTATTTGCTTGCCTTTGATACAGTGTTAAAAGGAATGTACCAAGTTATAAATAACCCCGTATATTGTAACGTTGGTGATAAAATCTGTTTTTTTTTGTCGTAGTTTAGGTTTTTCAAACAGTATAAAATTTGGAGACTAATAATTTTTTTCATTAAGGCTAGCAACTTGAGTAGGAAGTGTTTTGGACTTTAGTCCTTTCTTGGAGAGCGAGTACTGTCCTTTTACCTTTCTGAAAGTTCTACGATCATGTCACCATTTTTAATAAATTAATGGTAGTTATTTGGGTACACGCCAAAAAATAAATTAAAACTACCAGAGTAACAAAAAAAATAAAACAAATAAATGGAGAACTAAAAAACGACGGTTCGGTGGCAAGTCTATCTAAAAATTAACCATTATTTAATTTTAAAACGTTTAGCTTTTTGAGAGATTCTGAAAAACTTTGACATTAAGGGTCGCGTTGGGTTTAAAGCTCGGCTTTGGCTGTAAGCTCGGTCTTAGTCAAAAATTCTCTTGCACCGTATTATAAGCCCGGCTTAGGAACTACTAAGCTCTGCTTTACTTAAGCCATTAAATTTACCGGCATATTTTGGTAGGGAAGCCCAAGAGGGGATTTCGGAATTTACTACAGCGCGGAAGATTAATATACCGTAGGATAGCTTGTACCCGGGTAAGTACCTCCACCAAATATGAGCTTCGTATACAGAGCCGATCATAAAAAATATATATCCATCAGAAATTTTCGAGCGCGTAAAATTAAGATAGGGTGAGTTAATTACATGCTAAACAGTGTATATTCCACTAATCTGACAATTTGAAAGTGACGTAAAGGAAACAGAGGGCTACAAAAAACGTCAGTTTAACATTTTCGAGCGCCCTTTTTTTATTTTAAATAAAAAAATTAAGGATAACAAAATATATAATACGATATGGCCCGAACGATTTCCACAAGCCGAAATTAATAATAGAATTTTTTGACATATTTAAAAGTCTATAGCCGCTTCCCCCACCGATGAAAAGGTATACATTATATAACATTTTTTTCTTTTTATCATCTAAGCTTGGCAACCCAATAGGTCTCTATGACGTTCGAGTAAATCCCCATTTAGCATCGTGGGCTCCCCTACTATTATTTTTAAGTGGAGTTTTCTAACCTTTGTATTTGTCACCATTTATTTTGTGTTAAAAATGTCACTCTTTACATTACCAATAAATAAATTTCGAAAATGAATACACTGTGTCCAAAATTGGTAGGGAATGTATTGGGATATTGGAAACTATAAGATATAGAAAGATGGTTAAATGGGGAAAGTTGTGGGTAATTCAATGGTAAATCTAATGCCGTTTTAATGACGGCTGTAGCTTGTTTGATGTTTGAGCTATTTTGAAAAAACTGAAAATGTGCATTTTAGGAAAAGTGCTGTAGCTTTTTATTATTATTATTATTATTTTATTATTTTTATTGGCGTTCGTCCCTGATTTGCCAGCACTCGCCCGTGGGATTGGCCTGATTGCGAGCTCGAAACTCCCGGTTATACCGACACTATCACTATACTAAACTAATTTTAAATGTTTAAACTGTATCATCTGTAATTGTGGCGAGCAGTGGTGTAGTGGCTAGCGTGTCAGCCTCTTACCGCAGCGATCCGGGTTCGAATCTCGGAGTCGGACATCGGATTTTTAATAGCTCGTCACCTCACAGTTGGTAATGGCAAACCACTGTGTAGTATTCTGCCATTTCTAGGTAGTAGTTATTTAAAAATAACGTCCGTGGTGGCACTACCGCGTTGTCTAAAAGGTGCTGTGAAATGCAACTGCATGTTTCAGTGCTTGGATAACGTTGACGGAACACAACAATATTGGGTTAAACATCCAGTAACCCGGCACTCACGGTACACTGGTATTTAGGCATAAGCCTTCGTAAGATGTCATAAAGATAAAAA